>PVKZ01000422.1:600000-845916 GCA_004027375.1 Macroglossus sobrinus | reverse complement strand
AAAAAACTCAACAACAACAACCTTTAGGGGGAAGCAGTCCCTGATCTCAGTCCGTGACCCTGCTCTCATTGTGGAGCCACTGGAGACAGTGACAGAGTGGGGGACACTGGGTTTGGAGTCAGACAGATCTGGATTCATGTCAGTTTTGCTGCTCATAAGCTTTGTGACCTTGGGCATATTGCTCATCTCTGAGCTCAAGGTCATCTCAGGTACAAAACCGGGGCTTTCCCTTTTCTGCCTTGTAGGGTTGTTGGAGGATGAGATGTAGCTTTCGTCAAGCCAGCATACATGAGGCCAGGCATATATCTGTTCTCAGTAAATGGTGGCATTCACTGTGCTAGGCGTAAGTTCTGAGGACAGGCTTTGTAGTGTTTGCCCATGGGTCCCCCACTCACTGCCTGATTATGAGTCCTCAAAACTACAATCATCAGACAGACATGAGATGGGGCTGGGAGTAAAGAGCAGAGGACAAACACATCTGCTTACATAGCAACCGCTTTGCTATTTCCCTGGCAACCAGGGGCCCCACGGTACATATGCGCAGCTCTCACCAGGAAATGGCACCCTCTCGCCCAGAGCGGGGCCCACATCTACTCCAGGGCCTGGCTGGGAGCCAGCTCTGGGTTTCCCCGGGTCCTAGTGACAGAGACGAAAGAGGATGAGGGAGCCTCAAGGCCAGCAACAAAATGGACTAACGAAACCCAGGAAGTCAGCTGAGACAGGGAGGGAGGGCTGAGGCCTGTCACCTGTACCTCCAGCCTCTCCTTTGGCCTTGTCAATGGAAACTTCAGCTGCTGGCTGCAGCCGAGCCCATCTGGACAAAAGCCGCTTTCCAAAGAGAGCCAGCTCAGAGGCAGGGCCTCGAAGTCTTTGGGAAAATACTCTTGGCTCTGAGAGCCATTTTTGTGTGTCTCATGTGAGTGTGTATGTCTTGTATGTACATGAAAAGCAAGTTTCTTCCAAAACTAGATGTTCAGATAGCAGTTCGGGGAGCCAATCTCCAACAGCCTTTCCTCTGAGGGCTCAGGGACCCTCTGGAGTAACCACAGAGGAACCATCTACCCTGGTGTACCCTGGCTCTACAAGGGGCTGATTCTTCCCAGAACAACCCGGACCATACTTCCCAAATTCACTGAATTAATGTTTTAAATCCACTATTTCAGAATCCCAGGGGGGCCTTAAGGAGTCACTACTCCAAGCCTCTCATTTTCTAGACAGGTAAATGCATCTCAGTGAGGATAAGTGACTTGCCAAGACCCAGGCCACAGCCAACATCTCTGCCTCTCACCCCCTGGTCACAGCCAGCCTCACAGCCACGGGCCCTGGCTACAGCGGGATATCAGGAAGAGGCCACAGGCATGCATGTCTCCGATTCCAGTTCCCAATCTGTCTGCAACCTCAGACAAGCTGGGCTCTCTCTCTGGACCTGTTTCTTCATCTGTAAAATGGGGATATGATCACTCTCCCTTTGGGAAAATCCAGAGTGGGTGTAAGAGGCTTTTACAGATTTCAACCAGGGAGTTTCACAGCAAAATCTCAGAATATCAGTCCTAGAAGTGTTCTCCTCAGGCCACAGGGCTCCTCTCTAGCACCTGTCCCCCGAGTATGCAAGTCTCATCATCTTGGTTGAAACAGCTTCTCAAGATTGGTAGGTATGGCTGCTCTAGACCTGAGCCTCTCTCCTCCCAGGCACCCAGAATCTCTTCTGGCCTGGCTATCCATGAGGGCTCACCATGGCCAGTCATTCCAGAAATCCATTCAAGGGTAGAGAGTTGCCTGGTGGCTTGGAGCTGCTGTGGTCACCCCTTGCCGTAGTCCTTTAGCCTGCAAGCAATCGTGCTTCCTTCCTTCCCTTGGGAGCTCAGGACTGAAACTAGAAGGAACACTCTGGGATAGAGAAGACACCAGAGCTGGCAGGCCCCGTGGTTGGCTGCTGCACAGAGTTGGGGGAACCGAGACTGGAGAGGAGAAGGTCTTGTCCAAGTCATGCAAAAGGCATGGGCTTTGAGGTCAAATCTGGCTGTTAGTCACAGCTCTGCCACCCACCAATGTGATTTAAGTTACCTAAATTGGCTTTCAATTTCTGCATCTGTAAAATGCATATAAATATACCTCCACGAGCTGAGAAGTAAATGAAATAATAGATGAAGAGCCCTTAGCACAGTGCCTGGCACATAGCAAAAGTGCAACAAATGGTAGCTTTTACTGTGATAAACATAAACATTTCCAAGAGAGGTAAGAGGGCATGGTAAGAAAGAATGCAAGTTTTGCAGTCATGGCCTGAGTTCAAATCCTGACACTTCACATTCCTGGTTTATAACGTTGAGTAAGTTATGTCACTTCTCTCTGATTCAGTTTCTTCATCTCTGAAATGACGATCTCATAAAATGCAATGACGTGAGGCAGGTAAAATCCCTAGCATGATCACGCACTAATTAAATGTTTGATAAATGGTGCCTTTTGTTACTACAGGCGTCACTATTAGAGCAGTGGTCTCCAAAGCGAGGTACTGGGCATGACAATCCACTGGGGTGCAGGAAGAGAAGACTACACTTTTCTAGATTTTTTTCTTATCCTGTTATGTTCCATTTTTGATGTATGCTATACATGTACAACTGTGCACACACACAGAAATACTATGGATTCAGGCTGAGAGAAGTATATAATTGAGTGTAGACTCAATGGAACATAACAGAGGAAGGAGAAGAGAGAGAGGATGTCAAGCAGAACGGAAATACCAGCATAAGAAAAAGCATTTCTGTTGTCAAAAGGTAGCTCCTGGGCTTTGGAGGAAGGGTGTACTTTTAAGGAGGGAGATGTTGAGTGGAAGGGGGTGAAACCAGGTGTTGTGAGAAGAGCAATTTGAGAAAACTCAAGAAATACCTGGAGGATCATGCAAAAAAATCACCTAGACGTCTGTGCTCCAGGAATGCCCAAGGGACTGTAACTTGAGCTGTGTCACTACTCTGTCCACTTGTCTCCAGTGGTCCCTTCAGTGCACGCCCTCTAGCTCAGCATTCAAGGCCCCTGGCATCCTTCCTGATTGATCTGCCTCCCCTCCCTCCTCATCACCCACCACCACACCCTCTCCCCTCTAAACCAGAAATCCCGCCCAACAGCATTTTCTAGCCAGCCTCTAGCATCAACACCAGGGCCTTTTCAATTTGGGCTTCATTAATACCCACTGGGGGTTTTTCAAAATAACCAAAGCATAAGGTCAACCCCTAGAGACTCTGATTCAACGGTTCTGGGGTGAAGCCTGGGCTTTGGTAATTTTTAAAAACTTTCCTAGGTGATTCTGCCAACTCTTCTAGAAAGCTAGGAGGAATTTCTCCAGCCTTCGAACCCCCACTGCACTCTGAAACCACCTACGCCTTGAGCTATTTTCCAGTTCAATAATAGATAACTGATAGTAATGCAAAATAATTCTTATAGGCATGTTCATTCTGTACTATGATTTCTCTCTCCCACTGGTGGAAAAACCAGTTTGCCTCCATTTGAACATTCCTTTCAATATGTAGGTGTCTGTCTGCTGATTCTCTTTGGAGCTGGTTATAACATCTGCCTGGCCTGGTCACGGATTAATGAGTAAAATTAAATCCTTAGCACAAGGGCATTTACATCTGTGTGAGTCATGACTTTATTTTTTCCTGAAAATTTCTGTGTATGCTCCTTGGCTATACCCCCTACCTTAGGGTGTGGGTGTGGCTTATAAGGATTATTGAATATAAAGGCACTGAATGGCTTTAAGACTTTCTTTAGTGACCTCCCCTTGAAAAATCACAGTGAAGGGAAGGAAAAATAATTTTTCTTCTGCTAGGACTTTAGATAAAGTCCTTCTGGCTGGTCTCATAATCAAATTGACGTGAGACAGCTTAACAAGAGAAAATAACCAAATTTATCACATATGTGCACATAAGGGCTCCATAAGAATATAGACGCAAGGACAAATGAGGCAGTTGAGGCTTATATGCCATCTCGAGCTAAGAAAGTGGGTAGTGGTTTGAACTTCAAAGGGAAGGTAGGCAATTCACAGGTAGATGAGAAAGAGCAAATATCTGGGCCACGCCATAAACTATGGGGCCCAGAGGGGAGTCAACAACCAGACTTTGCTAGGTTCCTCTCTGTCTGCCAGGCTTGGTTCATATTGTGCTGAGGTGAATTTGCAAAGGTGAATATGCTAAGGTGATAGCCTTTCCTGGGGCAGAATTTCCATCTAAAGTTTTTAGGCAAGTAAGGGAGAGGTAAAAGGTTCTTCCTGAGTCTTCTTTTTGTTGCTAAAAAATAACCAGCTTAAAATAATCGTAGTCCCCCCAAAAGGCATATTTTGGGGAGGCAAAATTTTGTTTCCCATCAACAGAATAAAAGGAACAGGCAAGCTGGTTGTTTTTAAAAGGCTTTACTCCTCGTTATACAGCCATAAGAGGAAAGAATTTGAGGGGTTAAGTAAGTTGCCCAACTCATAAAGAAAGTTAGTAATTAAATAGAAGTCCATCTTTCAAAACTATTTATTGAACACCTCCTGTATGCCCCTTGTTAGGAGTTGGGGTAAAATAAAAAATAAGACAAACAAGTCTTCAGCCCTCAGGAAGCTAGAAATCTAGTGCAATAATCTGCCTTTTTTTTAAAAAATCCTAAACACTACCTGTAACAAAAGAAAAATAAAACAGCATTCCTCACGATAAACAAATGTACTTTTTAAGCATGAGATTAAAAGCGCATAGTTTCTTCCTGTACCTCAGAAAGTCATCTTTAGTGCCTCTGGGTGTGTGCACCCCACTTCAGAGGCCCCTGGCCTATAAAATCGAAATCCTTCCCTTTCCCCTTTCCTGATGGCTACACCCCCAGCCTGCAGGGAGACACCCAGGACCAGCCCCAGCGCCCTCCAGGAGCCTGCAGGGTAAACACCATCTCTGGCCATGTGCCTGGGCACCCCCTCTCCCCCCTCAGCTCATGCACTCAGGTTTCTTAGAGAGCAGTGTCTTTCCCTCTCCTGACCCAGAACCATTGATCTCAGGGCTGGACAAGGCCCCAGAAGATCATTGGATTGCCCCACGTTTGGGATTGGACTGCCCCAGGTTTGAACCCTAGCTCAGGTCACTTTCGTGAGAGGCAAGTGTAGTGTCCGACTACAGTGAGAGAGGCTGGAACCTGACCCGCTGTGTAGGAGCTGTGAGGCCTTAGGCAACTACTTAACCTCCCTCCTATGTAAAATGGGTGACAAAAATAGTACCTACTGCAGAGGAGTTGTGATGAAGATGAAAAAAATCGACATGACTAGTGCTTAGAAGAGGCCCTGGCACACAGGACACATTATAAAAGTGTATTATTGCTTTCTTAATCTTTCAAAGGCTGAGTTTCCACATCTGCAGAATGGGCACGGTAACAGCATAACAAGGGTTTAGCGAGGGCCTGGCAAGTTGGAAAGGTTTATTTAATAAAAAATAGAAGTTGCTATTTTATTAGTATTTAAAGAGTACCAGGACACCTGTTTTACAGGCGAGGAACCTGAGGCTCAGGTCACCTGCCATCTCAAGTACCACACCCCTCTGAGATTATAACAGTAGCACTTGTTTCTCCGTGCACCACACTCCACAGTTTAGAAGACACTTTCACATCTGCCATTTTATAATCTCATTAGGGCAGATCCTCATTTTACAGATGCGGGATCTGAGGCTCAAAGAACCCAAGGACAGTCATTCCTCCTTAGCCAGCCTCTGTGGGGGCTTTTCCACCCCAGGAAGAAAGGATATGGAATATGGGTGATTCCAAGCCAAAAAGTGTATAAGCATAAAGGCACCCCATCACACACACAGACTTCTTTTTCTCTGTTGGGGGACAGGGGGAGGAGACATGCATACTCAGAAAGGAGGGTAAAGACCACATCCTGTGCTTTGTCCCCACCCAGGAAATATCTTGGAGAGGCTGGGGGCTGGCGTTGGGGAGGCTGGTGACACCTCTGGGCCTCCCCAGAAAATCCTACAATGGTACAAGAATACAAGAAGAGCCATGAAGCTCCAACCCATTTCACCAGCTGGGGCCCTGGGTACATCTCTTATCCCTCTAGAGAGGAAGAAACTAGGGCCGGGGGGAGGGGCAGGGTAGGGAGTGTGCCGGGGGCACCCAGCTGGTTAGTGGCAGGGCTGAGGCTGATGGCCCAGGGCTCCCCTGGGTGCTGCAGTGCAGATGCTCCAGACACTGGCAGCTACCCATCACTGCAGAGTTCCCCATCCTGTCCCAGGAATCGACCCCAAGGGTCCAGGATCCCGCCTTCCCAGATGCAGCCCCTCCTCTGCATACTTGCGAACACATTTTGCCCCAGCAACAGCTGTGGCCCTTACCCAGAAACCGCAAATATTTTCTGTATCTCGGCAGTCCGCCTTGGGAACACGAGGTGGAAGGCAAGGAAGATGGATGAGTGACTGTCACAGCTGCAGAGCTGGGGGTGGGGTGGGGTGGTTTGGAGGCCTCAGGCTCCCTCCTCAGCCCCACCCACTCCCAGAATCCTAAATCTTAGAACAGTTGAATCCTACAATACCAGCACTAGAAGTGGCAGCCAATTCAGCAGACTTTGTTTGTTACAGATGGGCAACTAAGGCCCAGAGAGAGAAGGGGCTTGCCCAAGGACAACCAGCGCCTGGAACTGTAACCCAGCTTTCCACTGACCCCTCGGCCAGTGCCCTCTGCATGGCCCAGGGCCTGATGGCAACAAGGGCAGGTCCGTGGGAGCTGAAGCTGGGAGGGTCATTCACCTCAAAGGGGAAGGCCTAAGAGGTCAGCATATGGCATCTGGGTCAGTGGGGCCAGCAATTTAAGGTGCGCTTTGGGCGGGGGATGAGCGGGGAGTGAGGGAAAGGGCAGAATGGGGGAAACCAGCCTTTTCACAAACTTGGGAGCCATATGTCCAAATTTGGAATAGTCCGGGAAGACTTAACAGGGTTTAGAGAAAAGGAGGGGGAGGGAGGGAGGAGGAAGCAAAGGCTGGCCTGGTCCTCCCAAAGGACCCTTTGCCCCTTCCCCCTGCCGGGCCCACAAGGGTGGGCCAGGCTTCACAAGCCTGTAAGGGAGACTTCCCGAACCTGTAATTATCCTTTGCAGCTGACAAATCAATCAGTTTTCACAGCCACCGTTTCCTCTGAGAGGGGCCGGGCTCATCAACTCTGGGCTTAGAGAAGGAAACTGAGGCTGAGAGGGAAAGCTATTATTTCAAGGTTACTGTGCAAGTTGTCGGTGGAGCCGGGATTAGGATTCGAGGGTTTTCACTCCCGCCCTGGTGTTCCGGGAGTTATCTGAAGCCCCCAAGCTCGGAGCAGGCCTGAGCTGGACTTGGGGAGAGCAGGAAGAAGGGTGGGGCCTCTTCCCCGCCGCAAGGTCCCTTGAATGGGCCTTGCGTCACAGGGAAACCGGGTCCGCGGGGCCCCGAGATGTAGACAGCGGTTCGCATACAGAGAGCCCTCCCCACAACACACACACTCAAGCCATTTCATAAGCGGCTGGAGATCTGACTCTTCCCGTCCTCCGTCTTCGGCTTCTGCCACACCCTTCCCTGCGGGTCGGGTCCTTAGATCCCCATCCAGCTGTCCCCAACTCCGGGCCTTCAAAGTCTCTCCACCCCGCCCCCCTCCAAAGAAGAGCAGTGCCAGCGAGACCCCGAGGCCCCGGTGCCCAGGTACACCCCCCCACACACACCACCACCATACCCTCTGCAGAGCTCTCTCTCCCCTTCCTCCGCTCCCCTCCCCTCCCCCAGCCAGGGTGCCGTCCGCCTCCGCTTCCCCGCCTGCGGCCCTAGACTTGCTCCACTGCGCTCCCCCCAGACACACCCAGCCCGCGATCCTCTCGAGTGCCCTTGGGGTTCAGCTCCCTGCGACCCTCCCCGCTTCAGGACGCGCCCTCCCGGGATCCCGGAGGGAGGCACGGGTCCGCGATGACGGGGCGTTTATAGATCACCCCTTGCATGGAGCACCCTGGGGCAATCCCCGCTCCGGCCTCAGCCCACTCACCGAGCAGCGGAGGCCTCCTGTCGCGGACGGGCGGACGGACGGACACGGAGCGCGCTGGATGGGAGCCCGTTAGCGGAGCAGCGGCGGCCGCGGCGCAGGGGCGGGCGGGGAGACGGCCGTGCGCTCTCCCGCCGGACACGTGGCGCGCGGGGGCCAATCCCGCGGGCCCCGCTCGCCTCCTCCCTCCATCCCCTCCGCCCCCCCATCGCAGTTCCCCTGCTCCGCGAATCTTAGAATGTCACCACCCCAGCGGGGCCTCGCGGAGAGAGTCTGCGTCCGCGCTCAGACCCGGGACTTGGGACTTGAGAGCGGGGAGGGGATTTGGCCAAGGTTACATACACCGCCATTCAGGGCTGCAAGTGAGAGCTCCCGACTCCCAGTTCTGCGCACTTTCCCCCAAATTCCTACTACTTGCCAAAGCTTTGTTGAGAAACGGAACGTTGAGCCTTGACAAAATTGAGGCCAGGCACTTTATCCGTCTGATCAGATTCCATTCCTCAATAGCCCGTCAGACCCCGCGACGTTACTCACCCACTTTCCAAGAGAGAAGAGCCCAGAGAAGTCCCGTCCTTTGGCTAATGTCGCAGAGCTAGTAAGTTGTGGAGTCGGGATTGGAACCTGAGCCACGTGACTCCAGAGAGCCACATAGTCCAGGAGAAAGGGAGACAAAGAGACCAGCAGTTATAATCCAGGTCTGTGGGGGAAAACAATAGGTTTTGTTTTGTTTTTAAGATAAACTCTGAGAATCCAAATAAAACTGAGAATAATTGTCCCCCCAGGGGATTTGTAAAGACTTCTTGAAGGTGATGTGCAGTGAAGGTCAGTAGTATCTCTTATCCACTTCCCCCTTAGAAATGATGCTTCGATGAAAAGATGGAAAGATGGCAATCCTGAGCTGTCACTCAGCTGCTGAGTCTCCCTATGCAAGACACTTTACTGCTCTGATTCTCTATTTGCTCATACGAAAGATAAGGATAACCCAGGCCTTTTACAAGGATTATCCTCAATCTGTTGCTAGTTCAGAGTCCTCTAAGCCTCCTACAAGGAGACCTGGTTGGAAATTATGTCCTTTCATCTCTTCATTTCTTAACAAACATTAACGAGCACCTGTTGCATGCCAGGCACTGGGCTGGGAGGCTAAAGTGAGCAAATGGGAAGTGGGGCCCTGCCCTGCCCCCATGGAGCTTCCCGCCCTCATGGAAGACAGATGGTTAGGTCATTGTTCCACTAAAGTTTAATCTGGGCATTATAAAGTGCTGTGATGGCCCACAGCTGATGGACCCAGCCTAGCCTAGGCTCCTGAATGAGAGTGATGTTCAGTTGTGATCAGAAAGATGAATGGAATCTAGTAAAGAGACTAAGAAGAAATTAAAATAATTACCTTGAGATGAGATCTGCTGTCAGTGGAAGCAACACTTTTTGGGATCGACTAAGAGGGGGCTGGCCCCAGTGAGGATGGAGGTGGGTCTCCTCAAGCATCATAATAGTAGCTGCCATTTATTGAGCATGTCCTGTGAGCCAGGCACTGTTGTAAGCACTTAGTTTACAATGTCACATGTAACCTTCACAATTCATTAATAAATATTTATTCAGTACCTATTATATGTCAGGCACTACTTTAGGAGTTTATCTGCAAACAAAACGATCTCGATCTCTGCCCTTGGGGAATCTGCATTGCAGCAGAGGGGAGATGGAGACTCAATAGGTAAACACAACAACACGTTAGTAGGTGACAAGTGCTGTGAACAAAAGGAAGAAAAAGTGGATGAAGAGCCCAGGAAGACAGGGAAGTTGCAGCGTTATGTAGGGTGTTAGGCAGAAGCTGCTAGGAGGTGAGATTTGAATAAAAATGTGTAGGTGAGGAAGGACCTGGAACTGAACAGACATCTGTGGGAAGGACCTTCCAGGCAGAGGAAACAGCCAGAAGAAATGCTGTGTGGCAGGAGTAGGCCTGGAAAGTCCGAGGACCAGCAAGGAGGCTGGAGTGGAGTGAGTGAGAGAGAGAGTAACGGGAGAGCAGAGGTAAGAAGGACCAGGTCCTGGGGGTCAGGGCTGGGGTTGGGGCTGTGGGCCCTTGTCAGACTTTGTCTCTTACTCTGAGGGATTTGGGGGGAGCTGTTCCTGAGTGTTGAGCAGAGGAGGGACATGACATTTTTTTTGTCCTTTTATGGGGGTAAAATTCACATAACATAAAATTAAGCATTTTACAGTGAACAATTCAGTGGTGTTTAGTAAATTCATATTGCTGTACAACCACCACCAACACAATCAAATTCCAAAATATCTTTATTACCTTAAAAGAAAAACCCATACCCATTAAGCATTCGCTCCCCATTCTCCTTTTCCCTCAGCCCCTGGCAACCACCAATCTGCTTTCTGTCTCTATGGATCTACCTATTCTGAATATATCGTATAATGGAATTGTACTATATGTGACCTTTTGTGTCTGGCTTCTTTCACCTAACGTATTATATTAGTCAGGCTTCTCCAGAAAAACAGAACCAATAGGGTATATAGAAACAGATGAAGGAGAGAGAGAGAGAGAGAGAGAGAAAGAGAGAGAGAGATTGAGATTTATTATAAGAATTGGCCAATGCGGTTATGGTGGCTGAGAAGTCCTACAATCCTCTCTCTGTAAACTGAAGAACCAAGAAAGCCTGTGGTATAATACAATTGGAGTCTGAAGGCCTGAGAACCAGGTGTGTGTGTGTGTGTGCGCGCGTGTGTGTTTTGGGGGAGGTGATAGGGAGTTGGGTGTAAGTTCCAGAATCTGAAGCCTGAGGACCTAGAACTCAGAGGTCTGAGGACAGGAAAAGATGGATGTCCCAATTCAAGAAGAGAGAGAGATGAGAGAGAGGGAATTTGCCCTTCCTTCTCCTTTTGCTTCATTTGGGCCCTCAATGGACTGGGTGATGAGGGCAAGTGTCTTTCCTTAGTCTACTGAATCAAATGCCAATCTCAACAAAAGCTAACCCTCACAGACACACCCAGAAATAGTTTTACTAGCTCTCTGAGCATCCCATAGCCCAGTCAAGTTGACACATAAAATTAACCATCACAATAATGTTTATAAGTTTATTCATATTGTAGCATACATCAGTACTTCATTCTTTTCATGGCTGAATAATATTCCATTGTGTGGAAGTACCACATTTTGCCTATCCATTCATCAGATGATGGACGTTTGGCTTGTGTCTTCTTTTTGGACATTTTGGATAGTGCTGCTATAAACATTAATATATAAATATTTGTTTGAGCACGTATTTCAAGTACTTCTGTGTATTTACTGAGGAATGAAATTGCTAGTTCATATGGTAATATAGAGTTAACTTTTGGAGGAACCACTGAACTGTTTTCCATAACAGCTACACCATATTTATTTTATTTTACTTTATTTACATTATTATTATTACTTATTAAAAAAAATTTTTTTGTGGTTCCTTCAGTCTTGGAGAATTCCACTAGCTCCCAAAGAGCTCTCATGGTTCCACATCTTTCTGTGTGCGGTCTCTCTTTCTCTCTTTTGCTTATTGTGCAGAAGGTGTTCAACTGGCTCTCAGTTGCCTCTCGGGAGGAATTGCTCTAAGTGTAGGTGCACAGTCCATGTGTTCTCGGGAGGGGGTGAGCTCAGAGCCCACCTACACCATCATCTGGGACCCACCTCCAGCTGCACCATTTATATTCCCACCAGCAGTGTACAAGTGTTCCCCACATCCCTGCCAACACCTATTTTCTGTTTTTAACGCCATCCTAGTTGGTATGGAATGGTATGTCATTGTGACTTTGATTTGCGTTTCTTCAATCAACTAATGATGTTGAACATCTTTTCAGGTGCTTATTGGCCATTTGTACATCCTCTTTGCAGAAATATCTATTAAAGTCTTCTGCCCCTTTTTAAACCGGGTTGTGTTTTTGTTGTTCAGTTGTAAGAGCTCTTTATGTATTCTGGAGATGATACATTTCTTGAAGGGTCACTCAGCCCCTTGTGCTGGAAATACTGGCTACTATTGGGAATCAAGAGTAGAAGCAGATCTGTTAGGAAGCTTGTTTGGTAATCTGGACAACAGAGGTTGGTGGCTTGGCCAGAGTGATATAAATGGAGGTGCTAAGAGGTGGTGAGAGACTGGATATATTGGAAAGTAGAGTTAACATAATTTCCTGAAGGATTGGATATGAGGTGAGAAAAAAAGAGAGGGGTCGAGAATGACTTCAAATATCTTGGCTTGAGCCACTGACAGGGTGGAGCTACCGTGGACCGAGTACCGTGTACCGTGTACTGCAAAATTGCAGGAGGAGCAATTTGGGGGGTGAAAGTAGGGGAAAGATCAGGAGCTCGTTTTTTGACCAGTTTGTTCAATATTTCTATGAGACATCCAAGAGTTGATGATAAAGAGGCAGTTGGATAGACAGATCTGGAGTTTAGGAAAGAGATAAGACTTTGAGAGTCATGGGCATATAAATGCTGCTCAAGGCCCAAAGAGATGTGGCATCAAAGACTAAGGGAACCAAGGGACATTCCTATACTGCGTCAGGGAGAGGAGAAGGATCCAGCAAAGGTGGCCGAGGAAGAGCTTGCCGTATGGTGGAAGGAACCCCAGGAGAATGTGGCATCTTGGAAACTGAGTGAGGAAAGTGTTCAGGGAGAAGGGAGTTATACCAGATGCTGTTCTTAGGTCCAGTGGGACAGGACCCAAGAATCCATCATGGATTTAGCAATCTCAAAGTTGACATTTCTTGTGGCGTGAAGAACAGACTTGGGTGAGTGTTGTGGGTAAAGGTATGATAGGAATGAGTTTAGGACAACAAGCATCCACTACTTCTTCCAGGATTTTTGCTGTGTAGGACAGCAAAGAAATAGGCAGTGCCTGGCAGGGAGATAGAGGTCAAGAGCAGGGTTTTGTTTGTTTTGTTTTGCTTTGTTTTGTTTAAGGTTGTGGACATTACAGCATACTGGTGTGCTGATGGGAATAATCAGATGGAGAGTGAAACACTGAGGATGAAGAAGAGAGAGGGGAGCAATATTTGGAACGAGAGTGGGACCTAGTGTTCAAGTGTAGGGGACATTACTCTACTTAATTGCAGTGAACGTAACGAGTTTAGAGAAATTACAGCCTTTGCCCAAAGACAGCCCAAGAGACTGAGGCAGGATAGAAAGCCAGGTCACCTTGAATGCAGAGCCCAGAGTATTATTCCTGAGCTGCAGAAAAAGGCTAACATATTGCTCATTCTTTTTGAGCTGATCATCTAATTTCTGGGAACCAATCCTAAGAAAACAATCTGAAATACAGAGGAAACTTCGAAGCCCAACACTGCATTTTTTAACCACAAAGAGGAAACAACCTAAACACCCAACGGCCATCGAATAGCAAGTAAGCATATGTTACATAGACCCACTGGCTGGTGAAAACAAAGCCTGGAAGGAGGTAAATGTGGGATGGAAACACACTAAGATGACTTCATCTTTTTGGCATTTTGGAAGCCCCTTCCACAATGGAATGGCCCTTCCAAAGGTGTTTGTAAGAGAGACAATGTGGTGTGGTGAAGCAGGCCAGAACAAAGCTTGGGATTCCAGATTTTGTCCCTTCTCTGAGCTTAAGTTTCTTTGAGGGAAGAGGTGAAATCAGAATCTCCAGGCTGCCTGCTAGGAAACCTGAAAATGGTGGGATACTGCCACCTGCTGGCAGGTCCCTGTTTTGCCGGCTTCCACCAGGAGAGGGTGCTAAGTGCTGAGCGTTCCAGAGATGGATCTCAATATAAGTCACTTGAAGAAAGGAGCCCCAGGCGGTACTGTTAGCATGACCACTGGGAAAAACCAATTTCTTAAAGCCTTTCTCAGTGCCTGGCACTCATCCATAAGACTTGAGGATTGCTTCTCTCTCTGGGAGAGAATATAAGGAATTTCTAACCACTTGGCATAAGGCAGATTTTTTTCAGCTATGGAGTCTCATCACTGTAAGGACTTAGTTTTGAGCAGACAGGTTACTTAGAGGGTGGAGAGATGGAGAAGTAGTATGCAAAGGAAAGACAGGCTTAAAAATCATAGAACCACTTTTCTTATGATTTTTACTGTTGTTTCATTACAGTAAAAATAATAGGTATTCAAAACATAAAAAAAAAATAAATAACCAAAACATAAAAAAATTTAAAGCCAATTCTACAATCCAAAGATAGTCGACATTAACTCTATGTCAATACATCATTCTTTTATTACATAACAGCAACAACAACAATAATAGCAACATTTATGTGACAAATACTTTTCTTTGCAAAAAACTGAAACTTATTGCAATATTGTTTTATCTTTTATAAACCTTAATTTATTGTGAACATCTTTAGTGTGATTAAACATTCTTTTTTTAAAACATTTAAAATAACTATCAAATTCTAGTACATGATAGTAGTATAATTTATCTTATTGCCTATTGTTGGACATTTAAGTTGGCTCTGATTTTTTTTCAGCATAGCTTAGAGATCTTTTTCTAAAACTTGAATTCCAGATAAAAGAGTAATAAATATTTTTGAGGCTTTTGATGAATAGTGCTAAATTGCTTTCCACTGAGAGGACATCATTCCATACTCTCACTCACAAGGCAGAAGAGAAATCACTGAATCTTAGCATTATTACACACATTTCATAAATCACAAAACATGTTTGCATCCATTATTCCTTCCTAACTGAGGTAGACAGAGTAGGTACTATAATCTTACCTGAAAGACATGGAACCTAGGACCCAAGGAGGCTCTGTGTCTCAGCCTGCATAACAGCTATGTCGAGTCTGAACTCAGACTGGAGCTCATAAACAAACTCACTTCTTTTAGGTTTAACGGCATGGCATGGTTAGGTCTTCAGAAGGCTTCTTGGACATGTGAATATACTACGGACCTTCCAGGCAGCTTATCACCCCACACCAAAGTCAAGCCATAAGATTACCTTGACCACTAAGGAGAAAGCTATAAAAAGGCTGCAGTCCCTGTGAAAAGGTAAGTCTGAAAGCCTCATAATTATAAAAAGCTGCCTAATACAGTGCTTTAGAGAATGGTCTTTAATTTTAAAAGCATAGAAGCCCTAGGAGTTCTGGTTTCACCACATTCTAGCTGAGTGACCCTTAACCTTTTTTTATTTTCTGAGATTCTATTCTTTTTCTTAATTATAATACATGGGTATAATAAAAGTATCTATCTCATAAGATTGTTGTTGGAAGTCACTGACATAATGATATAAATCTCTTAGCAGCAATATGCACATAGTAAGGTGACAATAATTATAAGCATTGCTACTACTACTATTACGACTACTACTACTACTACTACTATTATTATTATTATTATTATTATTATTTTATTAATTAAATGAATAGAATCCTGGTCTACTAATAGTAAGAGGTGAGAGCTAGTTAGTTCTGGCTTGGTTATACGCCCCTTGAATTTTGTTTTGTTCTCATCTGTAAAATGGTAGAGAGAAGGGGATGGGAACAAATGATCTCTTAAGAGTCCCTTTGTTCTTAAATGTGAAGACTCCGAGTCTCTAACATCCTAAGATTCTATTTTGTGTGGAAGAGTCTGTAAGTGCTTCTCTCAAGATTCTATGAGATTAAGATTCTATAACTCTGAGGTTCTCTTTCTGGGATTCCAAGATCCTCCATGAGTCCCTGAAAATTCTCTTGAAAGATTCCATTTGCATGAAATGAAAGTTTTTCTAAGCTTGGCAAAAGCTTGCCTGACTGACGAGCTCTTACTATTCTTGTGAGTTTCTCCTTAAATAGCACTTCTTCAGAAATTCCTTCCTAATCCTTCCTCCAGTGCATTTTGTACGCCCCTCCCCATGTCTCTCCTAGGATCCTGTTCTTTCTTGTTGTAACACAGTCCTAATTGGCAATGAGATACTGCTGTGATTTGATTGGAGCCTTCCCATCTCCATGGCTTGGCAGACTCTCAAAAAGTAGACTCCCACCCTTCACCCAAAGGCTGGCACCCAGGAAGGGTTTTTTTTTTCCCCATTTGTATCTCACCCCTCCGTTATTTGCCTCTTTGGGAGCCCTTGAATAGGCGAGAAGGCTGGGCTGTGTCTCTGCTGTTGAAACCAGCCTGGATCAGCTTATTCATCTGTTCAGCAAATGTGTGCCCACAGAGTGCCAGGCACTATGCTAAGGGACTGGGACGAAAGTGGACAAAGCAGACCTGGTCCCAGTTTTCACAGCGCTTACACCCTAGAGGGCCAGAGATGGGCGTTCATGACACATAATCACACAAATCCTCATAAAATTACAAACTCTGATAATGTTGTGGGATAGAGAAGAACAAGGTGTTCTGAGAGCACACAGCAGCCCACAGTCTAGATCTAGGACCTTGGGCTGGAAGCCACAGCCGGGCATTCTCCAGGGCCTTGAACTGGTCCCCTATGCCCATTATCTGGGACACCCAGATACTCTCCTTGTGAAATCTCTCCCTGGAGAACGATCAGTGAGAACTTGGGTGTAAAGTAGTGTTGGGCCAAGCTCCCAGCACCTCCCTTGAGAGGACTTTGCCATCAGCCTGGAAGCTAAACCATCACTCTCAGAGCCCTTCTCCTCTTTGCAGGACTCCGTCACTGAAAAGAGAATGTTAAAGCTGTAGGAGACCAGAGCTCTAGGTGTCCAACACCCTCCTTGAACAGTTGAGGAAACTGAGGCCTAAAGAGACAAGGCTGCTCAAGGTCACACAGTAAGTGGCAAAGTGAGAACAGGACCCCAAGCTCCCTATTCTCTGCTGCTCCTCAGCCCCTATACTACCTCCCACCCTCCAGGACTGAACACTGAGAGTACACAGGGGGAATCTGCATTCAACCCGAAGCCTGAGCAGCTCTACCAGCTACAAGTGATGGTTAGAATGCAGACAAAGCTGTGCAGGAGACCAAGAGGCTTATGGCTGCTTCTGGAGGGTTCAGTGCTATGGTGTTTACTTAGGTCACATACATGAGTGAAAATATACCAGGTGACAGGTCTGTACTGAATACCACAATTTCATTTAACATTTTCTTGTAGGAAATATAGCTATTTGAGCCTGGAAATGATAGTTCTTACTCAGTGCAGACTTGTTTCCAATAGCAAAAGATAAAAAAACAAAAACAGAAACAACCTAAATTGAAACAAGCTATAGAATACTATGTAGCACCAAGGAACATTGTTGATTAAAAAAAAAAAAGTTTAAGAAAAGATATGTATAGTGTAAAAGCATCTTAAGCCTCATCTGTAACATTTTTTGAGAACAAGTGTTATTTATATATTTTTACTTAAGCAAAATTATTTTTTAGAAATACCATCCTTTAGAGCAAGGGTTGACAATTTTTTTTCCTGCAAAGGCCCAGACAATAAATATTTTAGGCTCTGTGGGCCACATGTCACCATCACAACTATTCCGTTCTGCTGTCATGGTGCAAAAGCATTCTCAGACAATACCCAGGAGAGTGGGCGGCCATTTTCCAATACAACTTATTTATGGAAACTGAAATTTGAATTTCGTATACTTTGCATGTGTCACCAAAACTTTTTTTAACCATTTAAAAATGTTAAGAGCATTCTAAGCTCACAGGTGCAAAAGTCAGCAGCCAGTGGATTTGGCCCCAGAGGCAGTAGCCAAGACCTGCTTTAAATCTAGTTGAAGCCCCACTTGGCTCCCAGCCACACTCATCTATTTTGTCCTCAAATATCCCTGTCCATGAGGAACCCCTCATAACCCTCCTGTGACCTTCAGTGACCCCTCCGGCTGCTGCTTCTCAGCTCTGCTGTCCGCCCTTGGGGACCCTCCTCTCCTGGCTTCAGGACTGTTTTTTCCTGAGCAGGACTCTGAATAGCTCCATTCACCTTGGCAGGGGGAATCCAGAGAAAGGAATTTTGTTTAGAGTCCCAGAGAAGCCAGGACTCGGGACCTTGATTTGCCTTGAAATCAGGCCCCCTCCCCTGCTATTGGGCGGGGGTCCCTGGCCATATATCTGCTCACACCCTGCTCGCTCCACAGTCTCCCCTGCAGCCCCTGCCACCACATCGGCTTTGCAGCTCCAGGTCGCTCATCATGGACTCCAGGGCCCTCTGCTTCCTGTCCTGGTGCCTGCTCCTCTGTGTTATTTCAGGTATGCACCTCTTCTCTCATTTTGGTGAATTTTTTACTCCCCTGGGATGTCTTGTGAACAGCCCCCTCACACCCCACTTCTGCCTTGCCTAGAAGTACCCTGTTGACAGCATGGGGGAAGGGAGTGAGCACTGGAAGCCTGGTGTCAGAAGGCTCAGTGCTCAGCTCAGCTTCTCTACTCACTGTCTGTGCCAGCTTGGTTGGGTCCTGTCACCTCTGGGAGCTCAGCTTTCTCTTCTGTACAAGGATAGGGATGACGGTGTGATCTTCCAAGCCCCTTTTTAGACCCAACAGTTCTCTTCAATCTGAAAGTCAGAGGCTGTGATTTAGATTTCTGGGGTGGTTCAAGGATGTGGAACTCTGAAATCCATCAGAACAAAGCCTGGCTCCTCCACTCGCTGGCGAGATTTAAAACTAAGTCTCTAAGACTCAGTTGATTCAGGAGTAAAGTGAGAATAACAGTAATCTCAAAAAGTGAGACTAACAGTAATCTCAAAATTATAGAGTCGTTTTGAGGATTAAATGATGTAATGTATATAAACGTTTGGCCTAGAGCCTACTACATAAATACTCAGTAAGTAGCAGCAACATTATTTTAATTTTGAAGACCCCAATTATACCTGATCATACCAAGATTATATACTTTCAAGAGTCTGTGCATTTATTTCTAGATTCTTTGAATGATGTCAAGTTTGATTTCAGGACCTGATGATGACGATAATGATCACAACTAAAAATTATTGGGTACCTGGCACTGTGCACAGTGCTATCCATGCCCAAAAGATTTCTAGCCCGAAACCTGATTGAAGATGAATCCCCAGGGAAGGCTGAGACCCCAGAGAGACTTTTCTTTCATCTTTCTACTTCCAGCTGCTCCAGGAAGAGGTCGGGACTGGAGTAATCTCTGCGAGAGGATGTCTGGGCTTGGAACAGGATTTAGAGAGATGGTGTTATCCCAAACTTCCTCTTCCAGATCCTGCCTGGCCATTGGCGATATTCCCACTTGGTGCTAGCCGATAATTAGGGAGCCTCGGTTGGAAGGGAAGGGGAAGGGGCAGGCACCTTCCTGGTGAGAAAGTAGCAGTTTTAGTAAAGGGTCGATGGTTGGGATTGCAGGATTTATTTGAAGAAGGAGTTGGAAGGTGGGAGATACTGGTGGTGATGTGATCTCAGATATTTAGAACCCGGGTACTGAAAAGGATTCCTTGAGAGTCATCATGTCCAGAGTTTTAAACATTTTGCTTTGAGGAATTTATTCCATTGCCCTACTACCTGCCTCGGGGTGGGGGAGAGGAGGGCAGAGTAGACACTGAAGAGCTTGATGCGAGGGTTTCCAGCCCCCGCCCTCTTCAGTTAAAACAACTCTATATTTATTTGTTAATGGTCTTTCAATATTTCAAGAGAGGGTTTGGTTATCTAGAATCGATCTATTAATTGGTGTGTTTTAAAACTTGAAAAATCTCTGGTTTAGTCCGACCTCTTCATTTTATTGATGTGAAACACTGAAACCCAGAGCAGCAAGATGACTAATGCAAAGAGGTAGCATCAGACAGGGTCCTTCTAATTTGATGACCTTGGTCAAACTGCATGACACTCAAGTTTCCTTATCTGTAAAATGTGGATGTCAGTGAAAGCTTCCTGGTAGAGCTTCTGTGAGTGTTAGATGAGATGATACATGGATAGCACTGTGCACAGTGCCAGGGCACCCAATAATTTTTAGTTGTGATCATTATCATCATCATCAGGTCCTGAAATCAAGCTTGACATCTTTTCTTAAGTTTGCCTAGGTGACCTGTTATCTTGGCAAGCCCAGAAGCTCCAAAGCTGTAGACATCTTGTGATGGCTCCCAGAGAGCCCCTTCCCACAGCTCTCAGTCCTGGAAGGTGGAGCCGCTGACAATGAATATGTGTTTGCAGCCACCCTGTAATCAGGCCTTGTGGTGGGTGGGCCCTGTTAGACCTGGCCAGGACAGCCCCAGCTCTGGGAGCCACTCTAATCCAGCCCTTGGTCAGATTTTAACTCCAGGCCTCATAGGATTCCAGACCCCAAATCTAGGGACTTCCTCCAGCCAGCTGCTCTGACAAGTAGTCTCTCAATTAGGGCAATCAAAGAACCAGCAGGTATTCCTGGCCCTTCTCTTATCCTGCCCTCTGATTGGCTTGCTTCTGCTTCATGGAAAACCTCTATCTATGGATGTTGGGCTATTAAAACATTAGCTTTATATTTGGATTTTAAAAAGTACACTATTTGTGGCAGGCAGAATAACATGCTCCCAAAGATGTCCACATCCTACTCCTCAGAACCTTACAAGACAAAGAGGAGTTAAGGCTGCAGGTGGAATTAAGGTTGTTAATCAACTGACCTTAAAATAGGAAGAGTGGTCTGGATTAGTCACCAGGTGTCATCACAAACATCTTTAAATGTAGAAGAGGGAGTCAGACAAGAGAACCAGAGAGATACGGCCCCCTGAGGAAGACTGGGACCAACACTGCAGGCTTTGAAGATGCAGAAAAGGGGCCATAGCCAAGGAATACGAGCAGCCTCTAGAAGGTGAAAAAGTCAAGGAAATGGATTTTCCAAGAGCCTCCAGAAGGAATGCAGCCCTGATGACACCTTGATTTCAGCCCGGTGAAACCCAAGTCAGCCTTCTGACCTCTGGAACTCTAAGAAAATGAATTTGTGTTGTTTTAAGCCACTAAGTTTGTGTTGTTTTAAGCCACTAAGTTTAAGCCACTAAGTTTGCTATAGTAACAATAAAAAAAATGAAGACAATGTTCATGATGACAATTTTATGCTAGGCACTGTGCTAAGTGATTCATGTACACTATCTCATTTAATATACATAATACCGGCGTGCCTTGGAGATATTGCACATTCAGCTCCAGACCACTATAATAAAAACAAGTATCACAATAAAGTGAGTTGTAATCTTTTTCCTGGTAGAGGGTTTTGCCTTCAGTTTGTAAAAAATGCAATGTTTAGAGGGTAGAGGGAGGGGAGAGTTAGACAGGGTAAAGGGGATCAAATATGTAGTGACAGAAAGAAATCTAACAATGGGAGGTGAACACACAGTATAAATATATACATGCCTTACTGTTAAAGTGTACAGCTGAAACTTGTTGGATTTCATTAACCAATGTCACTATAAATAAAAGCTAAAAAAAAAGAAGTTATAGTTCATATATACAATGGAATAATACTCAGACATTAAGAAAATGAGATCTTACTATTTGCAATGACATGGATAGACCAAGAGGTTATTATGATGTGTGAAATAAGTCAGACAGAGAAAGATAAATACCATATGATTTCACTTATATACAAATCTAAGAAACAAAAAGAACAAACTAATCAAAAACAGACTCATGAATATAGAGGACAATCTAGTGAGGGACAGAGGGGGGGTGGGTTGGGGGACTGGGAGGAAGGGGTAAAGGGTTAAAGTACAAATTAGTAGTTGATAGATGGTCGTGGGGATGGGGAGCACAGCATAGGGAATGCAGTTAGCATTAATGTGATGGCTAGGTGGAGAGCCAGAGGAGAGAAAGAGCAAAAGTCTAATCAACGTATTGTGTATTTGAAACTAATGATAAAATAATTTTAAAAAAGAGAGAAAAAATACCTCGCAATGTCTGTGAAGCTCAATAAAACAAAATGCCATGAAACGAGGAATGCCTGTAATCCTAAAAGGCAGGTGTTCTTGTTCCCATTTTCTAAATAAAGGAAATGTGGCTCAGGGAAACCAAGTGACTTGGCCAAGGTCACACAGCTAGTTTGTAGCAGAGTGAAGATTGAAAACCCAGCACAACTGGCGCTGAGGTCCACATGCCATCAGCTCGCCCGGGTTCACCTGACCCCTTCCCTGGAGTGGCCTAGATAGTGCCTTAGAGAATCTTTGTTTTTAGATGCCAGGCTTCAGAGTTCTAGGTCACCTCCTTCATATGTTGAGACCAACTGTTCTCTCTAAGGCTTAGTTTCTCAACCTATGTAAAGGGATTATAAATGCTCACTTTGGGGGCTATGGCAAGGATTAAACAGAATGTGTATGTGTGTGGGAAATTTTTTGAACTGTTACGTGCTCTATGTAAGAAATTCAGAATAAACCTCCTACAAACTATCATAACTTCTTAAAACACCTGTTTCCTTCCAGGGTGGGATTGGCCCCCAGGATAGACGTTCCCTAGGGACACCAGGGAGATCTTTTACATTGTTGTGAAATAACAAACAAAATATATATCGGTCTCTGTCCTTGGTTCCTGGCACAAAGCTCCTAAAACCCTCATAAGTTCCTAAGCGATAAAAGCACTAAGAGCATCTTTTGTTTTAATATTGGGTCTTTGATCTACCTTGGTGCCTCACACAGTGTTCCCAAATCTCTTGGAATTTCCTGGGTGATGAGGAGCATGTTTTATTCTAATGAGTCGACACTTGATGGGCTCCTGGATGGCTTCAGGATGGTGGCAGGTCACCAGAGAGCCCAAGCCATGCTTAGAAGCTTCCCACCTCCATCCTCAGGGAAGAAAAAGGGGCTTGAGATTGAGTTAATGACTGATCATGCCTGTGAGATGAAGCCTCCTCCATAAATATCCCAAAAGCAGGGGGGTCGGAGACCTTCTGGGGTGCTGACCCACGGAGGTGCTGGGAGAGTGGTGTGCTGTGAGAGGGCACGGAAGCTCTGTGCCTCCCCCACCACATACCTGGCCTGGTGCATCGCTTCCATCTGGATGGTCACCTGTATCTTTTATCATATGTTTTAAAATAATAAACTGGAAATGTAACTAAGTGTTTTCCTGAGCTATGTGAACTATTCTAGCAAATTGTCAAACCCCAGGAGGGGGTCATGGGAACCCTGATTTACAGCTGGTTTGTCAGAGCACAGGTGACAACCTGGGACTTGAGACTGGCATCTGAAATGAGGGGGGTGGTCTTGTGGGGCACAAGGCTTAACCTGTGGAATCTGACGCTCTCCACAGGTAAATAGTGTCGGAATTGAATTAAATTGTAGAACATCTGGTGGTGTTGCAGAGAATTGTGTGGTGTGGAAGAAAACTCACACATACCTGGTGTCAGAGGTGTTGTGAGTGTGGTAGTAAAGGAGACACATACAGGAAGAGTGTAGTTTTTTTCTTAACAGTCACGAGAACCAGAGGACTCAGTTTTGAAAGTGCTGTTTTGCTTCTCGATTTTGTTGTGTTTTGTTTTGCCCTTTGGGTTCCTGTGTGTGTTGGTGATGGTGGTTGGGGGCCATAAAAAAGGACAATTGATTAACTCCACTGGGACCTTTTCTATTCCTGCTGCCCAAAAACTATTCCAGCCCCCTTGCCCTGATTGGCGCCTGACACCCCCACCAATGATGGGGTGGCCCAAGGCTTTTGTGACATGGTGGTTTAAGAAGATATAACTGATGTTGTGTATAAGATAGATTGGGGCAAAAAGACTAGTTAGTTGGGAGCTACAATAATAGCCTGTATGTGATCTGATCAGGGCTTGGACTGAGAAGTGTTAGCAGTGGAGATAGAGAGAAAAGGGAGCATCTGGGAACTACTAGGAAGGAAAAGAGCCTCAGGACTTGGTGCAAATTGCAAAACTTTCTCTGTGTGAAGAAAAGATTTGGGGCTGAGGTGGGAGACAGGTATATGGAATGATTCTGCTTCCTCTTCCACAGGGAAGAAAAATTAGATCAGTGGTAAAAGTTGAAGATAATGGGTCAATATCTGCAAGGATTTCTTAGCATTCAGAGCCATTTGGCACTGAGAGAAGCCACTGGTGGATTACCATGGGCCCTGGAGTCAGGCTGACCTGAGTTTGAATTCAAGGTCTTCTATTTTTTAGCAATGTACCTTGGGAAAGTTAGCTTCTGTGAGCCTTACGTTCCTCATCTGTAAAATCAGAACAATACTTTGCAGTCATCAAGAGAACGAAATAAGAAAATGTGTATAAAGGGGCTAGTACTATTCCACAAACACTGTCATCTCCATCAGTGGTAACTATATGTGTTATGTGATACTGAGCTCCCTCTCCATCACTAGACTTATCTGAGTGCTGGTTAACTTCTTTTGGAGCATGCTTTAGGAGGTGTTGAAATATTGGTGGCAACTTGGACAAGAAAATGTGTAAGTTCCCTTGTATAGCCTACCAGCAATCCACTTGTGAAAAATTCATTCTAAGGAAGCAATCTGATTAAAGGTTTATGCACAAGATGATTATTGCAAAATTGCCTTCTTTGGCTAAGAATGTGAAAAATCCAATATCCAACAACAACAAAAAATCAATCATAATGCACCCTTGCCATGAAATATCATGAGAGTCATTAAAAATGTTTGTGTTTGACATGGAATGACAATAATGACATATTACTAGGTGAAAATGCAGATTAAAATACTATTATATTGTTCTATTTTATTTTTTAACAAAATAGCTATTTAAATTATTTGCATTAAAATAGCCTTGAGAAAATATGCTTCAAATATTCATGGTGGTTACCTCTGCTTGGTAAGTTTATTGGCAAATTTAATTCTTTTTCTTGGTTCCTCTGTATTTTATAATTTTTCTCTAAAGAGTGGCAATTACTTGTGTAGCATTAATAAATGTAAAAGGTCCTAACAGAACTCTGAGGTTCTGTCAACTGCTGGGGTAAAGAAAAGACAAAATTTGAGGTGAATGGTGAAGCTGATGACCCCTGACCCATCCTGTCTTTCCTACAGCTGAAATTCAGGAGCCTGTCAGAATTCCAAAGGCTCAGAAAAAGAGGGGCCTCAAAGCAGCCAGCCCTGGTGAAGAGAAGCCCTCAGGAGCCCCAGGCGGGAGAAAAACCAAATTGGACCAGAGCCAGAAATCCTTACGGATGAAGCTACCTTTGGAGGTCGCAGCCCCCCAGTCCCTGACCTCCTCCATCCTGACCCAGGTGTTGGGGAGGGGCCGCTTCCGGAAGGTGGGGGACTCTCTGAGCCTGCGGGCTGGGGAGCCCCTGGAGCTGTGCTGCCGGGGGAAGGTGGTCCACTGGAGGGTGCCCGCGTACCTGCAAGAGGAGGGCGAGGGACGCCTGAGGTATGGGGTGGAGAACTCCAGTGGCAGCCGGAATGGGTCCAGGGGTGGGTCAGAGGATGCTGGGCAGCACTTTATAAGCACTTTAACAGTTTTTAAAGAGATTAGAATGTCCCAGAAGTCACACTGGGCATCCTGTTAAGTACAACTATAGGCACCTAAGATAAACAGTGAGATGGGCTCGCAAGACCCATAAGATGCATAGTGGTTTTACGGAACAAGAGACAAGGCTTCTGGCAATCCTGGGATGTCAATTCTGGGGGCAGCAAATAGTGCCTGTAGAGAGAAAGGTGACAATGGCAAGGCAAAAAATGTCAATGGAGCCATCACAGGGAAGCCAGAAATAAAGGCAAAGTTGGCCCTACTAGCATTGCCCACCCGAGTACAGAAGAAAATCAGGCAGAAGGTGGGACATAAAACTGACTTTTTTTCTTAATTCAGTCTCTTAAAGTGAGATTTCCAGGGGCTCTGCCTCCTTTGGTGGGTGGAGTTGCTTAGGAGGCATTTGCTGGCCTGAACAAAGGGACACAAGGAAAGAGCCAAGGAGCACAAAGGAGTTTGGGGGATTCCACTTAAAATGTGTGGGCAAGGTCAGCGGGTAGTAGATGGACCGACTAGAAGTTGCCCATGAGGCCTGAGAGATGGTCAGCCAATCAGAAACTGTGGGCGGGGCCAGTCCAAATCCTGGCAGCTAGACAGGAAAAGGGGGAAAGACTAGGCGGGTGGGGCGATGAAAGTTGGGGAGGAGGATTGTCAGCCGATTAAATGATGCCACTAGGCGTCTCAGGCCATTCCCATCCCCTGCCCACCCCTGCCCCACCGACTGTCTTTCAGAATCAAGCACTTCAGCCAGCACAGTCGGTTACAGCTGGTGAACTCCACCGGTGCAGACACAGGGGAATACAGCTGCTGGGCTAGGCACTGTCAGGACCCCACGTGCGTGGATGGAGAGGACCGTCAGGAGAAGACTTTTATCTTCTTCACAGGTACCCCAGAGTCAGGGTCTCCAAGAACCTTGGTCCAGGAAAACTCAAACATAACTGTCTTAAGTCCTTCCCCTTACTCCTACCTGTAAAATGAGGGAATTGGGCTAGTGGTTCTCCAAGATCCTTCTTGTGCCACCCTGGGATTCTGTGGTTCATCTCATGTAGATGAGGAGTCACAGAGTCCAGCTTTGTTCCACAGAGGGAATAGATGACTCTTCTAGATTCAGCTGTGTCTCCCGTGCTCAGATCCAACCATAACAGTGCTGATTACCAAATCTAGAGGTTCTTCACCCCGACTATCAGTGTCACCTGGAAGCCTGTTAAAAACAGATTCCTGGTCCCCATGCCCGTGAAGCCTGGTTGAAGTCTGGAACCCTGGAATGCCAACAAGTCCTACAGGGAAGTCCTATGTTTGGGAGGATTTGGAAACCAGCAGCCCATGCTTCCCAACTCCAGTTGCTCATTAAGGTTACCTGCGGAACTTTAAAACTACTGATACCATGACCCCCCTCCCTCTCAACGAGCAAGGTTCTGAGTTACTTGGTTTGGGGTTGGTACCCAGGAATCAGTTATTTTAAAAGCACCTCAAGTGATTTTAATGTTCAGCCAAGGTTAACCATTGCATTTGTCTCATTCTACAGCCACTTCACCTAACACGAACTGATGTGGCTATTTAAATCTGAATTGAAATGAAATAATGTTTAAAATTCAGTTCCTCAGTTTCCCTAGCTATGTTTGAAATGCCCGATAGCCATGTGTATTAGACAACGTATATCTGTATCACAGATACAGACATTTCCATTGTGACAGGAAGTCCTACTAGACAGCAATGCTCTAGAAAGCTGGTCCCCAGATAGTTTCTACTTATTGCATCATTGTGTATCCAAGAATCTGACCTGAGATTGTTATTAATAGTACCTTGAAAGAGTCTGATGAACAATTGTCTCCCACAGTCTTGGTGCCTCATATCTAGCATCTCACTTGCTTCTTATCAGCTCTGCAAAGTAGGCCAGAATGGGATTATTGCTCCTACCTGACATGTAGGAAGAACCAAGACTCAGAAGAAGAAAGTGATTTGCTTAAGATCCCACAGCTAGTGGGAGGCAGGATTCGGAATCAAACCAGACACTTTGACTTCAAGTATTTCCTGTAATACTCCTCACATAGGAGGACCCTTGGGGACCAAGCCTTTGGAAACCCCTCATTGGACAAATAGAGACACTAAAGACAAGTGCCAGGCCCTGGGTGCACGCTGTGAGCATGTGGGAGGAGACGCCCCACTTTCAGAGATCCAGTTCTTAAGGAGAAATGGCAGCATCCATTGGTCAGGGTGGAAGTTGGAAGGGGAAGGAGAATTAAAGAGTGGAGGAAAGATACTAAAGACCAGAGAGGAAAAAAGAGTGTTTAAGATACACAGCAAGCTAATGACAAAGCTAGAACAAGCAGGCTGGTCTTCAGCTCCCAGTCAGGACTCCTCGCCAAAGAGGAAGGAACACGGAGAATGGAGATGGGCAGGGAGAGTGGAATTTCAAGTCCTCATGAGGGACCTTATGCCCATGGGTGGTGGTAGAGCATTAGATACAACAAATCTAATGCTCTACCCAAGTTCATTTTTCTCTCTCCCTTCTTCCTTCCCAGACCCAGAAGAGCTCTTTGTTCCCACAGAAAATTATTATGAGGTGGTGCAGTTACGCAGTCATCAATCAGTCCTGCTTCCCTGCCAGGTGACCAACCCCCTGGCCCAGGTGACGCTGCATCGGGAGTTCCCCCCGGAAGAGATCCCAGTGGATGGGACAGACATCTCCTTTGATGTAAAGAAGGGCTTCACCGTCCACCGGCCCCAAGCTTCCTTGGCTGGTTCTCTTTTCTGCCTGGCCAGTCTAGGTGGCATGAGACAAATCTCTACCAAGTACATGCTGATCTACATCAACTGTGCGTGAGCCTAGGGCCCTAGGTGGGCAGGGCAGGGGAGGACATGGGGTGAAATACCTTTTTTGGGAACCTCAGGTTTAAGTTCTATAGATTTTGGAGCTCTACACAACCAACCACCTTTCAACATCACTCCGTATACTCAAACATCTTGTCCAGATAGCTAACCAATCAGCTATTGAGCTAGCCTGTATCAGTTCAAGCTTTCTGTCCATCTACTCATTCTCAGTCAAGTCACATTAGTTCATTCATCCATCCTCCCTCAAATGAATCATTCCATTCACCTATCTCCATCAGATCAACTGTTCCATCATCTACCCATCTTCCATTAATTCATTGTACCCATTCACACACCCTCTATCATTCAACCACTCAACCCTTCATCTTCTATCAATTTAACCATCTCCCCCATACCATTCAATCATTCTAACAATAAATTCAACATGTTTGTCCCTATTTCTCTCTCTTCTTCTCCATGGCAGATCCATCTTCCTCACCCAAACCCACCATCCAAGCATCAGCAATATCAGTCCAACTGGGAGAGAACTTCAGTGTGACCTGCACAGTTCTGGGTGAGCTGAAAATTGCTGTGGACTTCAGCTGGGAATATCCAGGGCAGAAGGTAAGCAGAGGGTGAGAGGAGGCTGTAAGTATGCATCTATGTGCTGGTGTATTGGGGCAGGGGCGTGGGAGTGAAGGATTAGGATGAGGGCCAGGAATGATCTCAATTAAGTGGAACCATTACTTGACGGGGAATCTGATAAACCTGAATTCTAGTTCCAACTGCGACACTGCTTCTCTGAGTGACCTTAGGAAAGTGACTTCCCCTTTCTGGGCCTCAGTTTCCTCATTTGTCAAATAGAGCTACTTCTCAGGTTACTATATAAAAATGTATAATTCATTCCTTTCTTAATTTATCCAACAATAATTATCGGGTACCCACCATATGCCAGACAGGCACTTAACTAAGTGCTGAGACTACAAGGATGAGTCCATAAGAGATGGCCTCTACTGTTTGCAAGCTTATAGACTAAATAGGGAGGAGGAAGTGGGACATGAACAATCATCTAGAGAATACTATGTGCTATATCAAGGATAAAACAGGACTATGATGAAATGTACTTAAGATAGAGCACTCTGGGCATCTTCTCTGAGGTGACATTCAAGCTGAGACCAGACTGGCCAAAATCACATGAAAATGGGGCCTGAGGAAGTACTCAGGCCCTATGGCTGGGTGTATGTGTGATGAGTGTTGGACCAAATGCATTACCAACTGTTTCCTGGGCACCTGCTGTGGGTCCAGACCTTCCCAAGGTGGTGTTGGAGAGGTGGTGATGTTCTTTCTGCTCACAGAATTTACCCTCATCACCCTCAAACATCGGGGAAGGGCTGTGACTAATACTGATTACTTCAGAAATTCTTTTTCTTTTTCTTTTTTGGGAATAAGATGTTCTAGTAATACTAAAATGAGATTTACTCTTATCAGAAATATAAAACATCTAAATGTCTCAGATTTTATTTTTATTTTCTTAAAAAGACATTGATTTTTTTATGTGTGTTTTTTACAAATTTCCATTCCCCCACCCCCTCCCCTTCGGCAATCATCAGCATGTTCTCTATATCTGCAGATCTATTTCCATTTTGTTTATTCATTTGTTTTTTAAGATTTCACATATTAGTGAGATCATCTGGTCTTTGTTTTTTTCTGTCTGATTTATTTCACTTAGCATAATGCCCTCTAGGTCTAGGTCTATCTACATTGTCTTGAATGTGAAGATTTCGTTTTTTATTGCTAAATAATATTCCATTGCAAATGTGTGTGTGAGTGTGTGTGTGTGTGTGTGTGTGTGTACATACATCACATCTTCTTTATCCATTCATCTATTGATGGACATATACGTTGCTTCCATATCTTGGCTAAAACTAGTAATGCTGCAATGAACATAAGAGTGCATATACCTTTTCAAATTAGTGTTTTTGTTTTCTTCAGGTAAATACCCAGAAGTAGAATTACTGGATTATATGTCAACTCTATTTTTCATTTTTTGAAAAATCTCCATACTGTTTTCCAATCTCACCAACAGTGTACAAAAACTCCTCTGAGACCAAGGTGCATAAGTTTAGTGCCTATGTTTTCTTCCAAGTATTTTTTTTTCAGGTCTTATATTCAAGTCTTTAAACCATTTGAGTTAATTTTTATAGATGATGTCAGATAGCTGTCTAGTTTTATTCTTTTGTCTGTGGCTTTCTAGTTTTCCCAATACCATTTATTAAAGAGATTTTCCTTTCTCTCTTGTATGTTTTCAGCACCTTCGTCAAAAATTAGTTGCCCATGTATGTGTGAGTTTATTTCTAGATTCTCAATTCTGTTCCATTGGTCTGTGTGTTCATTTTTTTTGCCAATACCATATTATTGATTATTATAGATATATGGTATAGGTTAAAGTCGGGGAGTGTGATATCTCTCCAGCTTTGTTCTTTTTTCTCAGGATTGCTTTGGCTATTTGGGGTCTTTTGTGGTCCCATAAAAATTAGAGTATTTTTTGTTCTATTTCTATAAAAAATGACATTGGGATTTTGAGGGGTATTCTAATTTGTATTTGTCTTTATGTACCTTTTGATCTCTTTTTTTCTTCTTTGACTCTATAGCTGTTCAGTAGCATGTTATTTTATCTTCACATATTTGTGTTTTTTCCAGCTTTGTTCTTATAATTTATTTATGGTGTCATACTGTTTTGGTCAGAAAAATATGTTTGGTATGATTTCAACCTTAAATTTATTGAGATTGGGTTTGTGTGCCAACATATGGTCTATCCTAGGGAATATTCCATGTGCACTTTAGAATGTGTATTCTCAAGTTGTTTGGGCTGGAAAGTTTTATAAATTATCAATTGATCCATTTGGTCTAAAGGGTTATTTAAGGCAGATATTTTTTATTGGCTTTATATCTGGATGATCTATCTATTGCTGTCAGTTGGTTATTCAGGTCCCCTACTATTCCTAGATTTCTATCTTTGAGCTCCCCAATTCTCTCTTCCATCTGTTTGGTCTATTTCCAGTGCTCTCTAATGCATTCCTCATCTCATTTATTACTAACAGACCTCAAGGGAGAAACTGAATAACCAATTGACAGCAGTGGATATTGAGTTCTTCAGCTCCAGAATTTTTATATTTTTATAGTTCCAATCTCTTTGGTAAAATACTGCTTTTGTTCATTTATCCCTGAGCTCATTTTAATTGCCTTTCTGAGTTTTCTTCATAACTGCCATCTTGAATTCTGTCATTTAGATCACAGTATTCCATGACTTTGAGTTTGGTTTCCGGAGAGTTTTCATTTTCTTTCTGTGCTCCCAAGATACCTTGGTTGTTCATGCTATTTGAGAGATTGTTTCTCTGCCTGCACATTTGAGGTAGTGAGTGAGCTCTTTTATGAGTTAGATACTGTTTTGCTCTCAACAATTCTGCAGGTTGATAGATAGGGTGCTTTCTCCTGTTTTCCAGTAGATGGTGTTATAGTGCAAGTTTTCTCTTACCTGCACCATCTGCACCTCCGAGCTTGCAGAGTGGCATCACTTAGGTTGAGGAAAATGCTGGTGGTACCTACTGGGATAATGGGAGGGTGTCCCCTCTGTGACCAGCTTGCTTCAGTTACAGGGCAGGACATCCATGTCATGGGTGTTAGAGAACTGGTTTTATGAGCTCCTTTTTTCTAATGCCCACTGACCCACTGTTTTTGGAGGCGTCTCCACTGCCAGGATGAGTAGGGCAGGGGAGGCAAGTTTGTGATCTTGTGGCTCCGCCACCCTGCCAGCAACGGCTGTTGGCACTGCTGTGTCGTTTGCGCTTCCCAGCCACCTTTACCTGGCTCTGCCGCAACAGGGAAGGGGAAGGGAGATAGAAGCCTCTTCCCAGAGGGAAACTGCTTCTGCCCCTCTTACACTGCAGGCCCCAGTGTGAGGGCTGAAGCCCAATTCTACTGCTCGGATGCTTACTGGAGACACAATGTATGCTGAACTGTATCTGCAGCCACTGTCCCTGTCCTTCCCCTGTCCAGCCTCCCCTAGTCATTGCAATCCTCTCACCTTCAGATGTCCCTATGTGTGGATCTTGAGCAGGGAGTCTTTGTTGAGTTATAGTCGTCCAACTTGTTGTAAGAGGAGAAACAAATAAGTCTTGTCACTCTGCATGATGGAAACGTCATTTTAGCAATTCTTAGAAGGGCTTCCTGGGAGAGCTGAAGTCTGACATGAGCCTTGAAGGGAGGGCTTGACCCAGCAAAGAAGTGATGACGTTGAGACCCCCTCCCCGCCCCCAGCCTTAGGACAGAAATAGTGGCATCTGGGCAACTGATGGACAGTTCTCTTTTATCCCTGCAGCTGGGCCGACCCCTCTATACCAACGAATGGGCAGACGTGGTACGCCGGGAGGGCCAGGTACAGCAGGAAGCAGGGAGCACCCTGTACGTGGAAGAGGCCCGGGCTGGGGATGCTGGAGTCTACACCTGTCGGGCCACCAACCTTCAGGGCACTGGGACTGCTGCCACCCACGTCCATGTGACCCAAAGCCCTCAAGTCTCCCCTTCCCCTCCCTAACTCCCTCCCTGGCTACATGCACCTGTGTGTGGAGAAGCAAGTAATTGTGTGAATATTTGTGTTTATTATGCTAAGGAGAAAGAACCTTAGCCTTAACCCCTTACACTCTCCCATCTCTGCTTTCACACCTCACTTCAAGCTTGCAGCCTTATTTCAAGCCCTGACCTGTCTGCCAGACTGAGCTCTAACCCCAGGTCCTGAGGCTAGACAAAGCTAGGGCCAGTCAGGTGCCAGTACCCAAGGAGAGAGCCCAGAATTGCTGGTGAGTCACCCATGACCCAGGACTTATTTCTCAAAGATGCCTACTCCTAGCAGAGGTCGTCAAGAGGACCCACCTCTTCCCTCTCCCAGGAAAACACAGAGGCCAAGTAAATATGATACTGTGCATTCTATTTAGTTTCCATAGCTCGTCTGCTCCAGGGTGAGGCTAGGGCCACAGTTTATCCCCTTACATCCACCATAGGCGACCCGAGGGGAACCCTGCTCCCCACAGTTTGCCCCTTTTCCGGCCCAGCTACGCTCCATTAAAACGATGCTTTCTAAAGCATCTGCATTCTGCATTCTGCATCCTGAAATGCTTGTGTTGGGGTAGAAACTCGGTCAAAAAAGTTTAGGAAATGCTAAAGACTTTGCTTCCTTCTTGGGAATTTGCAATGTGCACTAGCATATTAAAGGTTCTGAGAAATCCTGCAGTTTACAGATCTATTTAATTTGATTGAACCTAGAGATTCTCAGATCACTTGGCCATTGAGTCTTCTCTTGGGTGTGCTCATTAGTGTCCAGCCACCCTGCGTATCCCAGACAGGCTCTGGGAAAAGTTACGTGAAGAAGCACGTGTGTAATTCACTCCAGAGCAGCCCAGCCCAAGGCTCCTTCCTGCATGACCTGTTTGCCCACGGCCAGAGATTCAGCTCGGGACTCCCCTAGAGCTGATAAACTCCCAGAAGTAGCAATATGGCGGAGGCAGTCTGGGACAACGGAGGAAATTTCAGTTCCAGTGGACCGACTTTTCCCATGTGCTGGCCCAGGGCTGGGGGCTGGAGCGGGGGCCTGGGGCCCTTCGCCTCCTGTGATCTCAGTCTGCTCTCCTGCTAAAGAGGAATAAGAATTTGCTTCAAGGAGCAAATGCAGATCAGAGATGAGGGGTGTATGTGGAAGCATTTCATTAAAATGCTCTGTGCCAGGGGAGGGTTATTATAGGCTCTTGCTGACCTGACTTCCTGAGAATAATCTTAAACCCACAGATGTCAGGGCTGGACAGAGATGCCGAGGTTACTCCACCACCCCTTTGCACCGATGAGGAAACGAAGGGCCAGGTTCTATGGGCCTGGGATCAGGGGTGCTAGAAGGAGTGAGGGTGGAGAGTGGGAGTAAAAGACCAGAGTAGGTGGGAGACAGATAAAGGAAGAGGTTGAAAGACTGTCACAGATCTGATCTTTCCAGAGCCTGGGGAGAAAGAAAAAGCACAAGACCTGGACAACAGGTGAGGTCCCAGCCCTGGCTTTGTGGGCCTCACTCCCCACCTCGTTTTCCCATCTGTTTAGGGATGAGGTTCCAGCTCTGGCTGCGCAGTACGCTCAGACCCACTAGGTGGCCTTGGTGCCCATGTGGCACTGAGACTAAGGGATCAGAAGGGCTGAGGAGTGAACTTTGCCTGGTCAAGGAGGAGCAGCTCTGGCCATAACCCCTGGGCAGACCAGACTCAGGGACCCGGAGCAGTGGCAGGCCGACACCCTGCCCAGCCCCTCCTCGCTGGGTCGGCCCCTTGCACCACCAGCACCAAGGGCCTCCAGTGACCCCCTCCCAGCTGCTCACCTTTCCCAGCTGATTCAAAGGCTTTGGCCCACTTCCTCCCCTGCCCCCCAGCTCTGAGTCTGACCTTCGGACAATCCTAGAATGGGACACTGTAGTAACTCAAGAGTCGTTTGTTCAGTTCCCCCGACTGTTTTAGAAGAGCGGTAGACTGAGGCTGAGAGAAGGCCGGGGCAGAAACAGGGACATCTAGGAGTGAGGTGATGAGCTGGCAGCAAAGCTGACACGTTAGGACAAGGAGGTTGTGTCCTCTTTGTCAGACGGCCTAAGCGGCACAGTCTCCCCCTGAGAAAAGCCTCAGAACTCCCAGGTGTGGACGGAGAGAAGGATGGGAGGAAAGGACTCCTCTTGCTTGTTCCCTGGGCCAACTCAAGGGAAGGCGCTTCTTGGGGCCTCCAAAACTCCATGGGTGATTCTACATGGCCCAAGCCCCCAGGGGGCTCATGGGCACACACCCCGGCTCCCATCTCACCCCTGTCCTCGTCCCCTCCTGGAAAAAGAACGAGAGGCTCCTGCTATCTTCTCTGGAAAGTCCTGGAGAGGGAGCTGTGACCACAGATATCATGGCTGCCCAGGACCTGAGCCTATGTGGCAAGAAAGGAGACCTCGGTGGGGGTGACTGAGGCCAGGGGGAAGGTGGGGGAGGCATCAGCTCCAAGGACCCGGTACAGCAGCTCCTCCTTCTCTTGCTGGAGCTGTCGCCTTAACTGCGACTCCTTCTCCAGGGCTTCGCGGGTGAGAAGTAGGTCCTCCGAGAGCTGCCTGTGGATGCAGACAGAGGCCAGGGTTGCCTCTCAGGGTCTCCAGTGACTGCAGAGACCAACCCATTGCTCTAAGACACCTTCCATACGTGGGCCACCAGCCTGCTACAGGGTCCCACTGCCCCATCTTGCCCCGTCGAACACACATGATTCAATCTGCTGACCAAGAAGCATGGTCCACACAGGCAGACAGCTCCAGGTTCAAATCTACTCTATCATGTGCCTGTGTAACCTCAGGTGAGTTACGTATATCTGCTGAATTTCAATTTCCTCATTTGTGAAATGGAAATGAGGCTATTAGGATGGAGCTCTTAGATTAATTATGAGGATTAGATGAGTTCGTATGTAAAGTATTCCACAAATTATGTTTGACACATGATATTAGCTCTCATTTACTAAGCCCTTAGAACTGATTCATTCATATTCATTCATTCATTCATTTGGCCTCTTGAGTTATAAGTTCCTGTTTTCTCTTCCCAGATTGGGCTTCTCCATGGAGCCTACTCAGCCAGGATGGGGACAAACATACTAATCAGGGCCTTTGACTTAGGCTTCCAGGCAGAGCTGGTCCCTAGGGACGCCCGACTCCTAACAAAAGAGGAGCCACATTCCTAGGATAGGGCTGGGCCCACCTGTGGATCCATTTCCCGGGCTTCTCTTGGACTCTCACCTGGAGATTTGGGTGAAAAGGGTGGGGACGGAGGACAGGAGGCAGGGGGCCAGCTACCTTGACACAACCGTCTGGTTGCGGCCTCGCACGTGGAGGTCCTCATTCTCCTGCTGGAGGGTGGTGATCTTCTCCTCCAGCATCAGGTTTTTTTCTTTCTGCAACCAATTAGAATGAGCTCTGAAAGCCACCAAACTCACATGGCACAAGGCATGCGGTCACCTCCCTCTTCTCTGTGGTCACTGAAAACACTGGTTCATTCTGGACCAAATGTTACATTTCATAGAGCAATAAGATTACTTACAAAAAAAAAAATAAAACTAAGGAGTGAACAGAGAGCTGCCAACTTTTGATTTGGCTACATGAGAATGTTAAAAAAAAAAAAAAAGGAGAGATAAAAGAATACAGCCAATACCATCTAGTATCCCTATCAGTTCGTAAGAGAAAGGATACATATAAATAAAAGTATGTCTGTTATGCTATGCCATAAAAATGGTTGGACAAAATTTACAGGGAACATCTGAGAGGGTCTGATTGTGTGGCACACACAGGACCATTGACACTTCTTCCAGAGCAACATAATCTCTGTTCGGATTCATGCCTTGGCTTCCAAGGCCTTCCTTCCGGAGACAAAGCCAATGGTGTCCTCAATGCCGGCCACTCCCCAGGCCTGTCCTTGCTGACTCTGTCTTCTCATATCTGTCTTATTTTTCAGTCTTCCTCAGCCCCTGCCTGACATGTGACATCTGCCAGCCCCTCCTAATTAGCCAGGCTACCTGCCCTGATGGTACCCAATTTATAGCAACATTAGTGGCCAAGAGAAATACAGGTCCCAGATGACAAGGAACCACTGCTTGACCCTCACTGGCCGCAGACCAAGCTCAGCTATCTCAAGGGCCAGCAAGGGTGGCAGGTCAAAGCTGGCAGGAGCCTCATCAAAGTACCTACCCTTTGCACACCTGACAGAGGAAATACCCAAAAAGCAGAAGCCTGAGGCTGCATCCCCCTAGCCACTTTGACCCACGCACCACTGTTTCCATGAGGATCAGCCTCTTGTCTAGCTCATGAATACGCTCATTCTTCATCTCGATGACAAAGTGCAAGCTCTCCAGCTCCTGCTCCCAGAACTGACTGGGGCTTCCGTGATCCTAGACAGAGACATAGAGTGACTTCGTCAGACCAGCAGACAGAGGGGCACGGGCTACATCCCTCCACCCATTCTCCCTTTCTTGGCCCATGGTAAATGCTTAATATGCTCTATCTCATTCTATTCTAATTACACCCTGAGGCATCACAGATGAGGAAACCATGGCTTATTGCTAAAAGGTAGGTTTTCTGTTTGCATCTAGTTTCTGCTGAATCCCAAGCCTGAGCACTTTACTATCCCACATGCCTCTCTCTGAGCCTTACTTTTCCCCTTAGTGACATGGGGACCCTATTTCTTCCAGTCTGTTGTGAAGGTAAGAGCGTCAGGCCTGAGTCTCACCCTTGAAGAGGGACTGACCTTTCTTGTTGCCCAGATCCTGGCCTTCCTGGCAATTCCAGAAGGAAAGGCCCCTCTAGGTGTACTGCCGCCTACCTTGATGTGCTTCTTGTAGTTTCGGCTCAGAATGGACTCCTCTACTCTCTTCATCTTGGCCTGGAAGGTCTCCAGCTGTGAGGTCAGTCCATCAATGGTCTCCTGGAGAAGGAAGCGGGAAGGAGATGATCAAGACCTGGTTGGTAAAGGCTATAGGTAAACTTCTCCACATTCCAGAGAAATATCAGTTTTGGGGTCTTTAGCCAGATTCCGCTCTATCCTAACGAACAATGCAGGCTTAAACCACTTCAACCACTGCTTCCAACTCACTAGTCCTACCTCTTATTCTATAGTCCTACTTCTTATTCTAAAGCCTTTAACGACTCTCCATAGCCTTGGGGATAATGAATGCCTTGGTTTTCAAGGCTGGTGTTTGGTCCACATTCAGAATACAAACAAACTGGGCTCAGTGCACTCTCCTAGTCTCCTCTCTCACTGCTTCCCTCCCCACACCTTCTCCTGCAGGCAAATATCACATCCCTCCTCCAACTGCAAGGTGCATTCTTGTTTCCATAGTTTTTCCCTGCCAAGAAATTCCTCCACCCTAATCTTGCCCATTGCCTTTAGGATAGAGTGCAACCCCTTAATATAGCTTACAGGCTCTTCCCATTTGGCCCTTGCCTACCTCTCTTACCTCGGCTTTCTCTCCCATGCATACTCTCTCTATACCCAAGGCATCTTGGGCTTCATTCAGTTCCACAGGTATTCCATATTTTCCCCCTTTCCTCTACGCCTTTAAATATACTGTTCCACACCCCCACTCCCCGCCACCTAAAGTGCCTTTCATATCCTTCTTCATCTGAAGAATCCTAACCCATTCTTTAGGTTCTAGCTTATGTCTCACTACCTTTAGGAAATTCCTGACCAATCACATTGGGTCATGCTTCTTTCATGCTTCTCTGTGCATCCAATCGCCAGCCTACTCACATTGTAACAACCAAGCTTATAAAGTCTCCAAGATCCTCCTAGTAGTCCTTGCAAAAATACACCAACCCTCATCTCAAACCCAGTCCTTCTGAGCTAATAGCCTGGTTGCCACATCAAGGAGCCTGTGTACATGGAAGGAAATCATCTCTGTCCCTCAAGCCTAGGTAGAGGCCATGAGCTTGGGCTGCTTGGGGCTCTGTGCTGCTTTCTGACAGGTCCTCCCCTGCACTCACAGAGACTGACGTGGCCCAGCCCCTCTCACCTGCAAGGCCGTCTTGGCCTCCTGGAAGGAGTGGGTAAGGGCTTCTTTCTCTTGCTCATATGAGGCCCGGAGGACTGTAGGGAAAGAGGACCTCTGTGAGCTCAGACAGTCAGACACTTTACCCTAAAGCCTTCTGGCAGAACCGGTGAGGGCTCAGAACCCAGAGAAGCCAGGTGACCACCTGGGGCCCACAGAGGCCAGGAGTCTGCAAATGCTCTTATTTATCCATCTCGGGGGCTTGGCACTGTGCTGGAAATACAGTAGATATTTAATAAACGCTCATGGAAATGGAAATGAATTATACCCTGGAACTGTGAACCATACCAGATTGTGGGTGCCACCCACATCTTGCTGAGACTAAGATCCAAAGATCTTGCAGCAAGTTCATTCATCTTAGACCATAGCACAATGTGGAAAATGCATAGGGCCAGAGTTTTGTAAGCTGGATTAGTCAAATCATGAAATCATTACTTGTCAAACCGTGGCATAAAACTGCAGTAAGTACATCAGACTTGGTGCCAGAAAATCTACCTGGTCCTGATTTTGCTTCTTCAAAACTGAGAAACTTAAAGGAGATTACTTGAAATATCTAGAAGTCCTATTACCTCAGCTGTTAAATGGGTCAATAAGCCTGGCCTAATTGAGGGGTGAGAAAAGGACATGCAAGTTCTTGCCAGGTTGGGCAGTGCTGTGCAGAGCTGGATTATCATTTCCCAAATCAATACAGTTATATTTTTCATCCCACCTCCTCTACACAGTTTCTTCTGGACAATTCCAATCTTGTCACAACTGAAAGAAGATAACATGGAAATGACTAACCAGTGGTAAGATGAGAAATAGGATAGAGAAGACAGAAAATTTTAATATAGCTGAAGGGTCAGGTGTACAAGGGGCCTGTGTCACAGTGGGCCCAGAGAAAGAGAATGTCCAGTAATATGAATGTGATATAGCTGTCAAAAATGGATAAGATCAGCTATATAAAAATTATAGTCTTAATTTTTTAAAATTATGAGCCTAATTTGCATATCAAGACAGGTTCTGATTTCAAGTAAGATGGAGAAAGTACACTGACACTCCATCTAGTCTGTCTTACTGAATGTAGCTATAAAAAAACCTGGACAGAATAAATGCAGCAGCTATTTTAAGACCCTGTAAACTAAATGGTAGCAGAAGGACTGAGCAAGAAGTACCACTGAACCAGTGGATCTAAACAAGACCTAGAATCTCATATATTTGAATATCCAAAATGTCCAGGATATAATACAAAATTGCTCAGCATATAAATCCAAAATGGCTCAGCATGCAATCCCAAATACTTGGCATACAAATTAGTGGGGAAAATCTCAACTTGCCTGAGAAAAGAAATTCAACAGGGGCCATCACCGAGATACCACAGATGCTGGAATTATTAACAGAGACATTAAGGCAGATGTTTTTTAAATGCTCCATGAAATAAGGGTGAACACTCTTGAAAAGAATAGAAAAATAGAAAGTCTTAGCAAGTAAACAGAAGATATTAAGAATCAAAAAGAAATTTTAGAACCAAAAAAATACTATAAATGAAGTTAAAAACTCACTGAGTGGACTCAATAGCAGAATAGAGATGACATAGGAAAAAGCTAATGAAGTTGAAGAAAGATCAGTAGAAATTATCCAGTTTGAACAATACAGAGAAAATATTGGGAAAAAATGAACAGAGCCTCTGGGACCTTTAAGACAATCCCCAAATGTCTAACGTTTGTGTCATCAGAATCTCAGAAAGAGTGCAGTGCAGAAAAACAATTTAAAGAAAGAATGGATGAATGCTTCCCAAATCTGGCAAACCATAAACCTACAGATTAACGATATTCACTGAGCCCCAAACAAAGTAAACCCAAAGAAATCCACACCCAGACACACAATTGTTGAAAACTAATGAGACAGAAAATATTTGGAATGAAACCAGAAAAAAATAGTGTATTACTTAGAGAAAACAACAGTTGAATGACTATGGATTTCTCATTAGAATTCTTGGTGACCAGAAGGAACAGGAACATTTTTAAACTGCTGAAATAAAAGGACTGTAAATCCAGAACCCCATATTGGGTGAAAACATCCTTCAGGAAAGAAGGTGAAATAAAGACATTCTCAGATGAAGGAATACTAAAAGAATTCACCACCGGCACACTTGTTCCAAAAGAATTGCTAAGAGACAGAAGGCAAATGATACCAAAGGAAAACCTGGAACTTCAGAAATACAGGAGGAGAAACAGAACTAAATACCTGGGTAAATAAAATGGATTATCCTTCTTCCCTTGAGCTCTTTAAAATATGATCGATGGTTAAAAGCAAAAGTTATAACATTGTCTGGTATTCAGTGCACGTAGCTGTAAGACATAAGACAAGTACAAAAAAAAAGAGGGGAGAGGATAGAGGGACTTACATAATGGTAAGGTTTTTACATTCTACTTGAAGTGGTAAAATATTAATTTAAGCAGGCTGTTAAATATATTGTAATTCTTAGAGCAATGGTTATACATACATGCACACAAAGAGATATAGTAAAAGAGACATTAGTAAGTCAAAATGGAATATGAAGAAATGTTCAAATACTCCAAAAGAAAGCAGAAAAGCAAAAATAGAGGATAAAAAACAGAATAGACAGAAAACAAATACCAAAATGATAGACTTAAATTCAACCATAGCAATAACATTAAATTGAATGATCTAAACACACCAATTAAAAGACAGAGTCTATCTGAATGGATAAAAACAACAATAAAAAAACCCTGACTACATGCCATTTACAAGTAACCCACTTTAAATACATGTCATTTAAAAGTAAAAGGGTGGAAAAGCAAAATTAGTCAAAAGAAAGCTATAGAGTCTATACTATTTTCAGATGAAGTACCCTGAAGAATAAGGGAGATTATCAAGGATGAAGTACATTACATAATGATAAAGGGGTCAATTCTCCAAGAAGATGTAACAAATCCTAAATGTTTATATACCTAACAATGGTTCTTCAAAACATGCAAAGCAAATACTGACAGAACAGAAAGGAGAAATGTATAAATACACAATTTTAGTTGGTGACTTTAACACTCCTCAGTATTCAGTAGAAAAAATGAGCAGAAAATCAGTAAGAATAAAGCAGAACTGAGCAAGACCATCAATCAATTTGATTTGATTCATTTGCGAAGTATTCAGCCTAACTGTAGCAGAATACACATCCAAGTGCACATGAAACATTCACAAAATAAACCATATCCTGAGTCATAAAACAAATCTTAACAAATAATAAAAGGAGCAAAATGTAAAAAATGTTCTTTATCATAATGGAATCAAAGTAGAAATCAGTAATAGAAAGGAAACTGGAAAATCTCCAAACATTTCGCAGGAAATGCACTTCTAAATACCAATGAGCCAAAGAGGAAGTCTCAAGAAAAATTAGAAAATATTTTGAACTGAAATAAAATAAAAACACAGATAATGCAGTAGTACTTGGGGGTAAATTTATGGCACTAAGTCCTTATGTTAGGAAAGGAGAAAGGTCTCAAATCCCTAATCTGGGCTTCCAGTTTAAGAAATCAGAAAAAGAGGAGCTAACTACATATGAAACAAGTAAGCAGAAAGGAGGAAATAAAAATAACAGAAATCAATGAAATTGAAAATGAAAAAAAATCAATAAAACCAAAAGCTGTTTTTTTGGAAAAAAAAATTGATAAACCTCAATCAAGACTGAAAAAAAGAAATAGAGAACTCACAAATTACCAAAGAGGGGATATCACTACAGATACCTTAAATACCTTCTGTATTGAAAACAATTTTAAAAGACTGCTACAAAGAATTCTATGCATATAAACTTGACAACTGAGATGAAATGTATCAATTGCTGAAAAACTACAAACTACCACACTTACCCAAGGTAAAATATACAACCTGGACATTCCTATGACTCATAAAGACTTTGCACTTATAGTTAAAGACTTTCTAGAAAAGAAATATCCAGACATGGTTTCACTGGCAAATTCTAATTAACATTTAAAAATGCTAAAATACCAATTTTATACTTTTCCAGAAATATAAGAGGAGAGGACAGTTCCCAACTTATTCCATGAGGCAATCTTTATCCTTATACTAAACCGGACACATGGTACAAGAAAATTACAGACCAATATCCTTCATGAAGATAAACACAAACATGTTCAGTAAAATATTAACAACTTCAGCAATGTATAAAAAGAATAATGTACCATGACCAAGTAGGTTTCATGCCAGGAATGCAAGGCTAGGAGGGCAATATTTGAAAACTCAAATTAATGCATGCCACCATATTAACTTAACAGTCTAAAGAAGAAAAACCCCATGATTATATAAATCGTAGATCTAAATGTAAAACTTAAAACTTTTGGAAGACAACATAGGAGAAGTTTTTAGATATGACAGCAGAGTTTTTAGATATGACACCAAAAGTATAATCAATAAAAAAAACAAACTGGAATTTATCAAAATTAAAAGCATTGCTTTGTGAAGGACACCCTTAAGAGAATGAAAAAACCACTCAGATTAGGAGAAAAATATTTGCAAATACAAAGGACTCATATTCAACAAATATAAAGATCTCTCAAAACTCAACACTAAGAACAAACAAGCTAATTAAAATGGGCAAAATATTGGAAAGGCCATTTGACCAGAGGATATACAGATAGCAAACAAGCACAAGAAAAGCTGTTCAACATCATTAGTCATCATTGAAATGCAAATTTAAACCATGAGGAAATATCACTGCACACCTATCAGAACAGCTAAAATTAAAAATACTGACAAGCGTTGGCAAGAAAGAGTAGTGGAGCTCATACATTACTGATGGGAATGTAAAATGACAGTCACTCAGGAAAACAGTTTAGGCATTTCTCATAAAGCTAGACATACATTTATTATATGATCTATCAATCCCACATCTATGGATTTATCTAAGAGACAGGGAAACTTACGTCCACACAAAAACCTGTACACAAATGTTTAGAAGAACTTTATTCATAATTGCCTCAAATTGGAAACCACCCAAATGTCCCACCACAAGAGAATGAGTGACCAATGGAATAGAATTCAGCAATGAAAAAGAATGAACTAATGATACATGAGAAAACTTGGATGAATCTCAAAGGCATCATGATGAGTGAAAGAAGCCAATATCAAAAATGATATTGTATTGTTTTCTTTACATAACAACTACAAACATACAAAACTATAGTGATGGAGGACACCTCAGTGGTTGCCAAGGGTTGGGGTAGGGGAGGATATGAGTACAAAAGGGCAGCTTGAGAATATTTTTGTGGTAATAGAACTATTTTGTATCAGATTATGGTGATGGTTTCAAGAATCTATATGTGTATTAGAATTTATGGAACTGTATACCAAAAAAAAAGTCAATTTTACTATAGGTATTTTAAAAAATAAAAAGAAAAGTAGAAAATAAAAGACAATAAAGGTCATCAAATGTAAAAAACCACCACTAGCCTCCCCCGGTATACCTGTATACCTGCTCCAAATCAAAGCCCATATATTCCCCCTATGCAATGCTTTTATTCATTCATTTCATAAATGCTTATATAGCACCCAATATATGTCAAGCAACTTAATAATAACGATGAAAGAATTATGACTGTTGAGAAGAATTCAAGACAGGAAGCCCCTTCTCCTCTGGTTTTATAAAAGGAAAACTTTCTTATCAATATATTTATAATGCTAAAAAGAACATTAAAGCCATGATTGGAGAACAGAGTTGTTTTCCCACAATAGCCTTGCAATGGCAGGGAAGGCAGGTTTTAGAGATATGGAAGGTAAACTGAAATTCAAGGTAGATTTAAAGACAGAAACTGAACTGAGGTTAAGTGTCAGGCCCAGTTTCACAGGGTGTATTAGTATTAAAACGCAACTCTTCAAATTCCCAAGGCAAGGGCTTCAATTCCACATCAAAACATTTTGTGCTAATGTTGCAATATGTTTCAAGATTCTTAAAATTGGTCAGACCTCTGTTCTAGTTATTCTATTTCTGGGAACCTAAGGACATAATGTGAAATGTGGGCACATCTTTATGCAAAAGATATTGAGTAGATAGTTATTTACAGTAGTTAAAAATCTAGATGTCTAGATTCACAGGAAATAAGAAGAATCAAGGTCTAACCTTTATAAACATTTTAGTAGCAGCATAATTACATGGAAACCTGTTTGATACAATGTGAAATGAAAAGAACAGGGTATAAAATTTTACGTCTAAATTAATCACTACTGTGTTTTTAAAAGATTAAATAATTTGGGGGGGGGAAGATCATGCAAATACTGATGATTAAAGGGAACATTGGCATACCAATTTCTAGGTCAATTTCAGTAGCATCAGAAATAGCTTATATATGTTTCCAAAGAAGATATACAAATGACCAACTGGCGTATAAAAAGACGAACAAGATTAGTCATTAGGGAAATGCAAATCAAAACCACAACGAGATGCTGCTTCTCACTCACTAGGATGGCCATAATAGCAAAAACAGCAGAAAATCACAAGCGTTGGCAAGGATGTGGTGCAACTGGAACCCGTGTGCCCTGGTGGTGGGAATGCAAAGCGGTGCAGCCACTGCGGAAAAACGTTTGGCAGTTTCTCAAAAAAGTTAAGCATAGAATTACCATAGGACCCAGCAATTCAACTCCTGGGTATACGCCCAGGAGAATTGAAAAGCAGATGTTGAAGCAGGTGCTCGTACTGGCAGCACTATTTACAGTGACCAAAGGGTGAAGGCTGACCATATTTCCACCAGCTCTTGAATGGATAACAAAGTGTGGGTGTGTCCATGCCAATAATAATGGAATATTATTCAGCCATGAAAAAGGAATGAAGTCATTTGTAAAATGGGCAAAAAAAAAAAAAAAAGGAATGGAGTGCAAATGCATGCGGCAACATGGACGAGCCCTGGGAACATGCTGGGTGACAGAAGCCAGAGTGAGAGCACAGGTTGTGATTCCATTAACGTGAGTGTCCAGAATGGACAAAGTCATGAGACAGAGAGCACACTGGTAGTTGCCAGGGGCTGGGGGTGGGGGATCTTGGGAGTGACTATTTGGTTTACTTTTTGGGTGATGAGAGTGATTTGGAACTGGACAGCAATGATGGTTACAGGGCACTGTGAATGTACTAAATGTCACGGATGGTAAATCTTATGTGTATTTTACCAAAAAAATGTGTACACACACACACACACACACACACACACACACACACACACACACACTTTGCTGCACTAATTCTACTAAGATTTATTCTAATGATAAAATCATGAATGTGGCCAAGATTTTATAAAATGGGGTTCACTGCGTAAGGACCATTGCTGCTGTAAACAACGGCAAGAGTTTGAAAGGACCTAAATGCCGAACTGAAATAGCTCCGTTAAATGAACAGGGCACACATTGGCATACTGTGTTGGTACTAAAATTTATGCTATAGAACTTTATGACTCGTTGTTAATACAAATCAAAGTTTAAAAAAGTTGATTTATTTCCTCCCCCCGCCAAAGTATGTTTGTGTGTATAGATGTATATTCTTGGTATATATAAACAAACAAACAAACAAACAAAAAGAAAGAAAGTAAAAGAAAGAAAGGGATCTATATCAAAGAAATAACAATGACTGGTTCTGGGTAGAATTGCACACAATTTTAATTTCCTTAATAATAAAATAATAAGGCTAATAATTATTTGCTAAATATCTTACAAAATATCAGGCACTGTTCTAAATGTTTTCTTTCTATCTATCTATCTATCTATCTATCTATCTATCTATCTATCTATCTATCTATCATCTAAAATTAAATTAAAGACCCTATGAATTAGGTTAACTTCTTCAAGGTTATACAGCTGGTAAGTTGTAGAGCTAGAATTCAAACCCAGGGTCTATGATCCTATTATGCTCTAAGATCTTTTTGTTTAATCCATAGATTCTAAATTTCTATAATGACCACGTTTATTAATATAAGAGGAAAGAGTTTTTTGAAAAAAAAAAATCACCCTAATTAGAAATTATAAGCTCTGTCATTATAGTGGGGAGGGAATATGAATATTTAAACATTCTCCTATATGTTTAGGTTTTTCAAGTTTTCCTTAAGGAATATAAATTAATTTTAAAATGGAAAGAAAAAAACCCTTCTTGACTAAGGTAAAACAAGATATGATGTCAGACTTTTAAAGCTATGGCCCAAAGGACAGTTTAAGGACCTACAGACTCCAGCTTCGAAGTAGACAAATGCTGTGGACCAGAGGTAGGAGGGAGGAGCCAGCGGGGGTCCCCCTGTGATGGCACCGGAAGAAGAGCCCCTCCCACGCCCCCCTAGAGCAGCATCACTATCCTTACCTTGCAGGGCTGCCTCATGCTCTCCTTCCAGGACTCTTCGCTGCTCGTGCAGCTTCTCTTGAAGCTCTAGATCTCTCTCCTTCTGCACCTAGGGGTAGAACACACAGCAGGATGAGATAGTAGCTATAGGTTCAGCAGAGCCTCACCTATCCACTCGCAGACCCCTGGAGCTACGTGGAGCTTGGTGATCAGAGCCCCATCCCCTCATCTGAGTGATGGAAATGACATGTGCTCAGAGACAGCACAAGACCTCCGAGACACAGCAGTCGTGGCAGACTTTGCTTTCTATAGGGCTTAGAGGGGGCTCCCAGAAGAGTATCTAGGCACAAAGGGATTTAGGAGTCTTCTAATCCTGATGCCCCTCAAGGTAGGAGGCCCCATGCTAACATTTCCTCCCTCGCCTTTCATTTCACGTAATGAATATAATGAATTATATACAAGTAGTTATGAACATTTGTTCAACAGGGAAAGGACTCCCTTCCTGGCAAAAAGAGTAAGACAAACCACAACAATAAAACTGAAAGTTGGTCCTCACTCTTGGATTTTGCAAAGTTAGCCGAGCAGGAGGAAAAGAGAGGGGCTGGAACACACCTGTTGTGTCCATTTCTTCTTGTCTTCTTCGTGCTGCTGGAGGATTCTGGTGAGATCCTTCTGGTGCTGCTCAGCCTCGTCAGATGCACAAAGCTGGACTGTTGTGGCTACAGATGAGAAAGCAAATAAATACATCACACTGAGCAGAGTGGGGTAGGGTCCAGGTGAGAGAGCGTGGGAGGCTGGGGCTGAGGGGCAAGAACCCTGATCTCCACATTAGGAATGGTTTCAGTTGGGGACCAACCTGCAGACATAGTCCCCCAAATCTCTCTGGCTTCAGTGCAGGAGCCAGTGGTCTCATTTTACCTCCTAGGATCTGTAGGAGAGCTGGTAACTCACAGGACAGGTTCAGCTCATAAAGATGTAAAAAAAATAGTTGCTGATATTTAATGACTGGGAAGTATTTATTTTTACTTAATACAGATTTCTAACTTTTCTAGAAGAAGCCTCAGAACTGGCAGTGTGCACCTTTGTGAACCAGGAGCCGGGGCTTGGGAGCAGCTGCCTCCTAAGCTGTCCAGGATGCAGCCCTGCCATTCACCACCGTCCTCACTTCTCCCCGTGAGGTGTGTATAAGGCGCCACTTCATCATGTGCTTTACCTGCTGGGGCCTGTGACTGTCTGAGCGTGCGAACCCTCACCTTTAGCCTCTCCCCAGCTGGAGGCAGAGGAGCTGCCATGAGCAGGAAGGAGAGGCAAAGAGGAAGTCTAGCTCTTGCTTGGGGAAACTTCAGAACAGGCCCCTTCCATGCTTAGACGCTGGGTCTGACCTGAGGCAGTGACCCATCCCCTCTGTGCCTCAGTTACCCAATATGTGAAATCAGGACAGTAATAGCATCTTCCTCATGGGGCTATTGAGATGATTAAATCAGAAAACAATGATGACAGACATAACCGCAGAGAAGGAATCCTGAGTGCTTCGCGTGCCCAGGATCAAGCGTCTCACAGGTATTACTCAGTTCATTCTCACAAACATCCAGGAGGGTGGACCCCATGATATTCCCATTTCACAGATGAGGAAATTGAGGACCAGATAAGTTACAGAGCTTGCCCAGGATCTCCCAGTTCCCCAGTGGGGAAGAAGGGCTGTGAACCAACGTGATCTGATTCCTCGGCAAACTCTCCTGCCTGCAACGTCATTCTGCCTGTTTATGCACAGAACGCGGTTAAGTGTCGCACCAGGCATTCGGAGGTGCTCGATGAGTGTTCTCTGTTGTTCACTAAATATTCTCTAAATGTTCATCAAATGAAAAGCACTCGAGGCAAATACTAGGGTCATTAGCATTGTTATTCATGTTAGGATTACAGACCTCCACAGGCAGGGTCTGGCAGTGGGTATCCAGAGGAATGTGGGGACAAGGGCTGCTGAGCAAGAAGTCAACACCGTGGTCAGGCCATCTAGACAGAGGAGGAACAGTCAGCACCCTGGGTCAAGGTGAATGGCAATGGTCAGGATCAGAGAAGCCCCTACTCTCACAGGGTCCCAAATGTTGCTCCATAAGACCAGTACCAGACTGGGCCCAGCTGGGAGAAGCTTATTCGAAAGACACACCATCACTAACAATGCAGATTCTTTAGTCCTATTCCCAGAGATTCTTCTTTCACTAGTCTGTAGGGAGGCCCAGAATCTGTATCTTTTTTTTCTTGTTTCCTCTTTGATCAGGCTTTTAATCAGCATGAGCTGTCCAAAGTGATTTGACCTTTACGTAATAAACCAATTTCAGTTTATGCTGCAGACTTTTTTCTTCTGTGTTATGTCCACTCTGCAGTGCCAACAGTGCCAGGTCTGGGTTGGTGCAAACATGCGGCCCCGTGACACACTGCCAAATACACGCTGGCCAGAGAGATAAGTCCCACTGCCTGGAACTCTGGGAGTTCGAGCCACAGCTTGGCCAGAACCCCACGACTCGGCACTGGTTTGATGACCTGCTCATTCACTGACAGCACAGGGCTGTCTATTTTCTTTTGCACAGGTTGGTGTGAACAAGTTCACAATATCTGGTTGAATGGGAGGCTTGCACACAGCAGGCAAAGTGATACTTTTGCCAGATGATCTCCCTTTTCAGAGCACACCGATATCAGTGGACTCGCACAGGCGACGGCAGGGAGAGGAGATGGCCATGCTCCTCTCAGCCCAGTGCCTCCCACAGAAAAAGCCCAGGATCTGTATCTTTGAGGTTAGACTGGAGAACCTCTGAATTCTGGTCCAACTGCTTATCTAGTACTTGAACATCATCTATAGTATCCTTGACAGACTCTAGGCTATAATTAAATACTTTCAGAGATGGAGAGTTCATTCTATTACCAGGCAGCTCTGGTAGTTTTAAGTCAACCACCACATAAAAAAAAATCCTTCGAGACTGAACTGAATTCTGCCTGCCTGCTACCTGGAAGCCCTAGCTCTCACCTCCAGGTCACATTGTACAAGGCTTATCTTACTTCTCCATGAAGACACTTAAGACACTGGGACAGAACTGTTGTTTTATTGCAACATCTTCTTTCCAGGTAAAATATCCCCTGTTCCTTTAACTGCTCTTTTTAGGACCTGGTTTTCAGATCCCTCATGAGCCTCATCTTCCTTCACTGTGCTCCTTCCAATTTTTCTGGACTCCTCTGAAAATGTACTTTCCAGAAATAAACTCAGCACTCCAGGTACGGTGTGAACAGCCCAGAACAGGGAAGCGCAGGTCAGGACTATCTCCTCCCTGATTTTAGACACAATACTCCTTGTAACCTATCTAAGATCTCATGAGATAATTAAGTAGCTACATCACTTTCACTGATTATAAAACAGGAAACCTCACAGATAACAAGGAAGGCATTTATGGGGCAGGCTACTCACCTGTGTCTCCATTGAGGGGACCTAGTTCCTGGGGCTCTGGTCTGGGTGGCTGCTCTGGTTCTTTGCGTCTCTGGAAGAAATGACATGACAATGAGGTGGAGGTGGAAGGTGGGAGGTCAGTGTGAGGATGGAGGCCTGAGGACTCTTCCAGAGGCAGGACAGGACTTTCAGCTGTGCCAGGTCCTTCCTGGTGCCCAGTCCACTGAGGCTGCCTCCCTCCCTACCCAAGGCAGCACTCTCTCTGGGGGCAAGGGGTTCTCAGAGCGGATTTCTCATCACGGCTGGCCGGGGAAACCCTCGGCGAAGAGGCTGGTGCTCACTGACCGCTCCTTAGAGTCTTGTGGTTTGGCTCCTGCCACCAGCCATGGGGCCCTCCCTGCCTACTTCTTCCTTTTCCCAGGACTTGGACAGACCATCTGGTTTTACCCTCACCCCTTGAGGTTATGACCTTGAGATGCCTTAGAACTTCTCAACTCCCAGTGTAGAGACAATTCCCTTTCCTTCTCAAGGTCTGTGGTTACCACAACTTCCAGCCAAGTTCCCCTTAAAGTTCTGTGGGGCTGGGGGCAGAGCATCAGAAGTCTCAGCCATGGTTTTGCTGTGCTTATTTTCTGTTAGAAGGGGCTGTTTTCTCAATTGTAAGGCAGCGGAAATACTTTCCTTGCTAGATGGGGTGAGACACGTAATCTGATATACCGGGCACTATGCTGTCTAGCTACGCTATCTCAGCTAATCTTCAGAACCCTGGGAAACAGTGATGTCCCGTATTGAAAGATGAGAAGACTGAGGCAGGTTAGGACTCAATTGAGGTAGATTAGAGGATAGTTGTCAGAGTCCAGTATTTGAGCCATACCGAGTGGGCAGTTTAACCAACCTTGGCCAGTGCTGGTTGAATCTGATCAAAGGAGAGAACGATGTACAAGGGCTTTCTACATCACAAAGCCGTGTCAGTGGCTGGCAGGTTTTCAGTTTTCATACATAATTAGTATATTTTTTAGTAGGAGAGTTGATATGGGTTGATAAGAGAGGATACTGAAAAAATCATTTGCAAACGATCACTCTCGTTTCATAAAACATAGGACATTTTACCCTTCCAAAATATTGTGAGGAAAGCACAAGACCAGTTCTTCCGGGAAAAAGGAAGTGACATTTTTACTCAATGTTACACACTCATATCTTTCATTTTCTCATTTTACCCCAATAGGTGAAAATTTGGTTAAGATCTGGCACTGATCACTGGAGCAGAACTTAGGGTAGAAAAAATGTAAGCCCTTTGGTATATTTTTCAAGATGTTCTTTTATAAAAGAGAGAGAGAAAAGATATTCTAGACCCTATTTTAAGAAACACATTGCTAGATGGGAGGGGGTTCAGGGGCTGGGTGAAAAAGGTAAAGGGTTAAGAAATACAAATTGGTAGTTACAAATAGTCATGGGGATGGGGAGCACAGTGAAGGGAATACAGTCAATAATATTGTAATAGCTATGCATAGTGCCAGGTGGATGCTAGAATATTGGGGGGATGACTTCATAAATTATGTAAATGTCTAACCACTATGCTGTATACCTGAAACTAATATAAAATAATAAATAAAAAGAAAAATTGGAAAAAGAGCACTTTAAAAAATACGCAGCCTAGGAAAAGGCTATGAAATGTTCAGTTCAATTGTGAATTATCCCAGTAAAATAAAAACTTTAACAGATTTTGAAAGTAATTATTAGAATAAACATTATTAACAATTTCATGAACTCAAGAACCACTGAAATACTGCTAAAAAGCATACTTGAGAAGGGAAGATAAGTCAAGGGAAGGCTTCTAGAACATTCTGCTCCTGCCCCAGCACAGAGGCTGGCACTGTGTGAGCCCCTGGTAAACTGAGTGAGGCATGGTGCCTCCCTCAGGCCCAGGTGCCCTAAATCTGCTCAGTGGCCTGATATCTGAGTACCTCCATCCAGCCACCCTGTGAAGACTCGGGCTTCCCTTCCCAGGGGAGAGGGAGGTGCTCGGCCCAGGCACAAGCCAGGGAAGCTGTCAACACAGGAATCTGGGGAAGTGACAGGAGCCAGCCTCTCCCCGCTGGGCTGGAGGGAGGAGGGAGATAAACACAAACCATCTCTGATCCCTGTTACCACTGGTTACACCAATCTGAGCAGTGTTTTTATGGGAGCGAGAACTAAATTCCAGTCACTGCTCTTCCAGGAACTTGGACAAACCTCTTCCCTGCTCTCAGCTCCTGCTTCCTCCTATGTGAAGTGGAGGCAAAGAGGTCTTATTTAATCCATGGCAACCAGAAACTAGACTTAAAGCGGGTGATCACTTTACAGACTGGAGCAGTGTGATCAAGAACTCTGGGCCAGCCATACCTGGATTCAGATTCTAAATCCAACACTGTATGGCTCTATGACTTCTCCAAGCCTTGGTTTCCTCCCGAGGTTTAATAACACACCTATAATGCTTGGCATGTTCTAAAAGCTTAAACATTGCATAAGCTTATTACTTTATGCTTGAAAAGCATGGCAAGAACAAAGACTCCACTGTGCCCTGGTTGATCTCTTAGGCTGCCCTTGGCCTCGGATTGTCTGAAATAAGATCATAAAGCTCATGAAAAATTCTCTTCTCCCAAAGGCCAACCACAGAAAGCTGAGAACCTCTCCTGCACCAACAGCTTTCAGACCATGCGCAGGATGTGGCCTGCACGTGAGCCCCCAGATCCTGACAGACCCACCCCCAGTATCACTCCTTTGGAATGACATTCTAGGCTTGTCACAGTTTGTCCTCAGTCTGTCATTTTTGTCCCCATTTTTTAAATTGAGGTAAAATTGGTATATAACATTATATAGGTTTCAGGTGTACAACATTAAAATTTGATATTTGTATACATCACACAGTGATCACCCCCGTAAGTCTAGTTTTCATTCCTTACCATACAATTGATTCCCTTCACCCATTTTGCCCTCCCCCCAACTCCCTTTTCCTCTGCTAACTACCAGTCTGTTCTCTTTATCTATGAGTTTGTTTTTTATTTTTTGTTTGTTTTGTTTTTAGATTCCACATATCGGTGAAATTATTCAGTATTTGTCTTTCTCTGTATGACTTATTTTACTTAGCATAATACCTTCAAGGTCCATCCATGTTGTTGCAAATAGCAAGATTTCTTTCTTTCTTTTTTAATGGCCAGGTAGTATTCTATTACATATACACCACATTTTCTTTATCCATTCATTCATTGATGGACGCTTAGGTTGTTTCCATATCTTGGCTATTGTAAATAGTGCTGCAATAAACATATGGTATGGATATCTTTTCAAATTAGGGTTTTTGTATTCTTCAGATAAATACCCAGAAGTGGAATAGCTAGATCATTTGGTAGTTCTATTCTTAATTTTTTGAGGAATCTCTATACTGTTTTCCAAAGTGGCTGTATCAATTTATAATTCCACTAATGGTGTGTGAGGGCTCTATTTTCTCCACATCCTTGCCAATGCTTGTTATTTATCTTTTTGATAACAGCAATTCTAACAGGTATGAAGTGACCTCTCATTGTGGTTTTTGATTTGCATTTCCCTAATAATTAGTGATGCTGAAAATCTTGTTGGCCATCGGTATGTCTTCTTTGGCAAAATGTCTATTCAGATCCTCTGCTCATTTTTTAATTGGGGTATTGTATTGTTATTGTTGAGCTGTATGAATTCTTTATATATTATGGACCATATTTTCTTAATATTGAAGTATTCATAAACATCTTCATCCTATTATAGTAGTAGTAAATAATATATATTTAACAGAATATTATGTATATACTTTCTTATATCTTACTTGTACAAATATATTATGAGGATTTACCACATGGTATTAAATATTCTGTAAAAATATTAACGCTAATGACTCAAGTATTATAATATCTTTACAGATGAATTTCATCATTTAATCAATAATCTACCATTGAATATTTAGATTATTTCCACTTTTTAATTTCCAAATTATGCTTTAGTTAACATATTTATGATTTTTTTTTAACACATCTAAAATTACTGGCTCTACCCTCCAAAAAGGTTCTACCAATGAACTCCCCCACCAATAGCACACAAGAAGGCCAGATTCACAGCAACTTTGCCAATATGAAATAGTATCACTTTTTTAAAAATGTGGGCGTATTTGCTTGGTCAAAAACAAACCCAAACAATCCACTGCTCTCCTGGCCCAGGGACACACGTCCATGTGTCCAAGACCACCCCAGCGTGACATGTGGGTAAACCTCAGAGACACCGTGGGTTCAGTTCCAAACCACCACAATAAAGTGAGTCTTGGTGGAGGGTTTTGCCTTCAATTTGTAAAACATGCAACATCTGTGAAACGTAATATAGCGCAGCGCAATAAAATGAGGTATACCTGGGCAGTCAACAATCCCTCCGGCCTCCAGGCCCAGCTCAAATACTGTTTCTCTTCAGTCTCTCCCCAGGGCCGAATTGGTTCCTGTTCATGCTAATCTCCTATTCAGACACGCATGTGAGGACCTACCTGGTCACGTGTGTCTAATCTAAGGGGCTCCTTGAGGACAGGGGCCGTTTGTAAAATCCGCTGTAGATTTGCTCCAGTATCTGCTGTGATGCCCAGAGCAGTAATTGTAGGAACATAGCCTATGGGCCTGCTGAATTAGAACACATGAAGTGCTTGCTTAACACAACTCCGCAGACCCTGCTCTAGATGTACAGAACTTGAGGCTAGTGTGTGTGCTGAGCAGTTCCAATCTGCAACCTCTAGTTGACTCTGCTGATTGCAAAAGCCTGAGGACACATTGCCCGGAACTGAGTAGGAATCGATAAGCAACTCTTATGTAGAAAATCCTCAGGTTGGGCCCTGGCTGCTGCCTCCTCAGAGGTCATGGAGCAGAGTTCACCCTGCGGAGGGAGAGGACAGGAGCAAGAAGGTGACACAGGAATTTCTTTTCCAAAAGTAGAGCCTGGGGAGGCCTAGGACTGGGGTGGGACATGCAGACAGAGCCCTGGCATAGGAATGGCAGCTTCCTGAGACAATAGCAACTTGGGAGAAGAAAGCTACAGAGCTGGCAGCCAGTGGCACAGGAGGTAGGGCAAGCCCAGGACTGGGGGAGAGGCCGAGAGACCCAGGTTCCATCTTTACTGTGGGACTTTATGGAGGTCCCGTCCCCTCTCTGGACCTCAGTTTCTCTAGTTGTGATGGGTCTAGTTGTGATGGAAAGATGTCCTCCTCAGTCCTTCTGAACTCCAGGGCAGCCCTTCAACTAAGAAGGCTAGAAGCAGGACTCCTATATCTTGGTAACACGCACAGTTCTGGGGCCCAGCTCCTTGCTGTCAAGCAGCCAGTGTGCTGCTCTGAGTTCAACCCTAAGCAAACGTGGCTGCCACAAGCAGATAGAGAGTCAGGGTAGAGTGGAGTACAGGGTACAGTGTCCAGAGCCAAGGAGAAGCCAGACCAGCTCAGACTGGGCCCGGTAAGACCCCACACTCACATTTTGGAGGGTAAGTTGACAAACTGAAACGTGTCTGAAAGGAATTGACAGGATGTAGAAGGAGACTTAAAAACAACTTACAGGAGGGACTGTTAACAGAACGACAGTTGGTCAGCCTCAAGGACAGGCTCTTGGGACAACCTGGCTACTGTCTTTGAATCTCTGCAGAACTGCAGAAGCTGCTAGTGTGTCCTCCACAGCTTTGGAGGGCAAATTGTGGCCAAGGACTACAAGTTTCAAGGGGAAGTTTCGATGCAACATGAAGAATTTCAGAACTACCCAAACAGAGGCAGGCTGCCTTGTTGGAGGGTGGGGTGTAGAAGTGGCAGTGAGCTCGTCATCACTGGTAGCATGTAAGAAGAGGTGAATTTCATTTTGTAGGTTGAACTGAGTGAGCCCAAAGAACACTCAACTCTAATGGGCTAAAATTCTAAAAGTTATCCCTGATGTTCAACAAGTAGAGACCTCTAGTAAGCATGAAGCATTTAGATAGTGCAGGGTACACATAAAAACCACCCACATTAACAAAGCCTCAGAGGGCTCTACTGAATATTATACAGATTACAGTACTTTGGGTGAATTTCCATAGTTCCATACTAAAACCTCTGGGGTAGACTCCTCAACTTCCTCCAGATTCTGAGGCTCGCCAGGGAACAGCAAAGAAGCCACTCAGATAGAAACTGCCCAGCTCTTCCTGACCTTGGGAAGCCCAACAGGATGGAAGCCCAGAGTAGCCCCGAGGATGCCTGGGCCTCTTCTGAAGACACGTGGTCTAACCTCACTTCAGGGATCATCATTCCATCCTTTTTATGGGCCTTCAAGGCTCTGCGTATTTCTGATGGAGTGCACTGGTTTGTGTCCTCAGTATTCCCACTGAGCCTGGAGAATTTAGTAAGCAAAGGCCCCTTAGGAGTGGACTGAGCTCCTTCCCTGTCACTGTAAACCACAGCCCTGGCTTCCCTTGGCCACACAGTTCTGTCACACCACCTTGGCCAAGGAAGGCTTACTGGGACCCAGAAGACAGGGTTGGAAGGGCCCCTGGAGACAGTTTATTCCAATCATCTCCACTTGCTATTTCCAGATGGAAAACTGAAGCCCAGAGGTGGGATGGGCAGTAAGTTGTCAGAGGCCACAAAACAGGGGAACAGAACCATAATGAGAATCCAGATTCAAGGCTGAGCCTGGAGTCCCTTGGTTACCTTAGTGTGTGCATATACCAGACTAATCCACATAGCTGAACGTTTAGGGGACGGTGATTCTGAGCCTCAAGGGACTCAGGTCACACCCCTCTGCAGTATCAGAGCTGCCTTTCCGGTGTCTGGACTCTGAGAGGGTGGGGCCCCACTGCTTTAGTTTCGAATCTGAACAACCATAGTCAGAGCCCATTGGCTGAGGGTGGAGGCAGGAAGGAGGTGGGGGTGGAGGCCCTAGGGGCACCCTCCATGACCTCGGGTGGAGGAAAGGCAGGGCCTGAAAGTTCAGGCTGTTGAGAAAGGTTAGCGTGCACACCCAAATTACAGAGGCTCAGTTGGAAGAACACCATAAACACCAGCCTCAGCTTCCTGAACTCTAAGATGGGCATAAGTATTTTGCCAAAGTAATGCCTGTATTTGATTTCATTTTCACATTGCCAGGGACACTTAAGAATTAGTTCAACTCATTCATATTGCACAGTGTGGCATCAGCACCACCCACTTCCTGCCTGGGTGATGGGCTGACATGACTATACAACCAACTTAAAGGAAGGAGCTGCTGAGGGCACTGCCTATTGTCTGAACACCTGTAGTGCCTCCAGAGCACCCCAAATCAGTGGCCGCTGTGGTCTCCATTGCTCCTGTTTCACTGACTGATAAAAGAGATCTCAGGGGAGAATGGGGCCACTTCCCCCTTAAGCACCTGCTAAGCCAGACCACACCAGACAGTTGAGCAGGCCTCGTGTGCAGGGCCCAGCCCCTTGTTCACAGACGGAGGAGCTAAGTCCTCTTCCTGTCCCCTATGGCTTCTCAGGGTGTCTGCCAGTTCCGATCGCCTTAGAGGCCTGGAGCTGGCAAAAGCACCCAGCACCACTTCTGACATTTGGGTCAGCCTGGCAGGCAGGATTCTGAAGGAGCAGGACAGAAAATGGTATCAGTGGCCAGGGTAGGGGAAGAGACAGGCTAAGGGCACAGATACACTGCTAATACACCTGCTTCCCCAACCCAATGGCAAACTCCCCAGTGCAAGTCCAGTGTTGAGGACCCTGGCTTGCCATTTACTTGCTGTGTGACTTTGGGGGTACGCCCTCCCCTCTCTGTGGCATGGAGTTGGGCTATGGAAAAGGTCAGAGCCTTTCTGGTTTGGACATGCCGTGGATATAGAGAAGGCAGAGTGAGGTCATCCTGACACCTCAACCTCTATCAACCCTGTCATGCTCATTTGCTCTGGGCAGTGCAGGTGGGTTGACACACTCAGCTGTCAGTGCCTGCAAGAAGAGGGCTTCTCCAGAGGACAGGATAAAAGGGCCCTTGCTCAGGAGGACTTGGGTGGGGGTTCTGAGCCTTTCCCACCACCCTCTGTCCTGGAGCAGCCCTGCGGAAGGGCAGTAAAAGGGAGGGCCTGGAGCAGAGGATGACAGAGAGCTCAGTGGCCACCTCCCAGGTTACATGCTGCTTGCTCACCACTCTGCGATTGTACTGCCACAACTCTGCGATTGTACTGTCGCTCACATGTTTAAAAAGAACATGAAGTAGATCTTTACTTACAGAGATGGAAAGGCATTTGGTAGAATATCAATATGCAAAATAAACTATTTCTATTGCTACATAAATGCACAGAAAACATACCCAGAAAAGCACAAAGAGATGTCAGTCGTCATCTCTAGAGAAAGGACTAAAATTGTGGTCAAGGAAGGGGAGCTTAATTTTACCTGAATTCTTAAAAATTTTTAAACAATATAGTGTATCCAAGTTTTACTCGTGTACAAATTAATTAATAACAAGAAGAAAAAAAATACCTCTCTCGGAACCACGAAGCAGCCGAGGCAGTCATCTGACAGATGGGGAATTGAGGCTTAGGGAGAGCGCACCTATTTGAGATCCCACAGCAAGTGAGGGAAGGAGGCAGAAGTAGGACCCGCTCTTGACTCCCAGTCCAGTGCTCTTTCCTCTGTAGATGCTGTAGCTGGTGTCCAAAAATATTTGAGCCTTGTCCAAACACCTCCTTGCTTGCTATGCTCCCTACTTTTCTGCCAAACCATGGTTTCAAAGGGAGGTATTGGGTTCTTGTCCCCATTTTGACTGGTAGCAAGGCAGGCGTGGAGTATGAGATGGTGGAAAGTAATTAACTGTGGGATATATAAAGTTCCTGGGGCAACTGTAACAAATTAGCAGAAAGTTGGTGACTTAAAATGACAAATGTATTCTCTCACAGTTCTGGAGGCTAAAAGTCCAAAATCAAGGTATCCGCTTGCTGGTGGTTGCTTCTGCAGGTTCTGTGGAAGGATTCGTTGCATGCCTCTCTCCTAGCTTCTGGCGGTGCCAGCCACCTTTGATGCTCCTTGGCTTGTAGACGCATCACTTCAATCTCTGCTTCTGTCATCACACCGCCTTCTCCCTGTGTATCTGTATCCACATTTCTCCCTTATCAGGACACCAGTCATTGGATTAGGGCCCAATGTAATCCAGTATGACCTCATCTTAACTGGATTATATATGCAAAAACCTTATTTCAAATAAGATCGTATTTATAGTTTTGGAGGGATGCTATTTGGGTAACTTTTCTGATGTCGGGGCTAATTCCTTAAGGAGGAAGTGTGGAGAAATGGTGGGGAAGTCTATAAGGTTCAGACACACTTAATGAAAAAGTAGTCCACCAACTGGGCAGAAGGAATATGGAAGTAGGTCAGTTTGTCAGTCTGGGGAGCGGAGAGAAGCACGGACAAGGATTGGTGTTTTATGTATTGTAAGGTGTTTGGCCTAGATGTTCTAGAAGATTCAAGTTTGACAATAAAGTGACACAAGATAAGTGATTTTTAGGGATTAAAATTCACCTGGCAAGAGAAGTAGAATGGCTTGTCTTCAGGTAATGGACAGATTTAGATCCATTTATGCTAAAAGATGGATGGATAATCTCGCTCCTTCTCTTCTCTGTTCCCAGGGTGGGGTCATAGGTGCTCCCCGTCTCCTCACCCTGGCTGGCCTCTCCCCCCAGGTTTTCTGGGAAGGCTCATTGTGCTCTGAGGGTAGAGGACACTGAGAGGACAAAGTACAGGCCTTGGGGGTAGAAACACAAGTGCACCCTAAGATGTCAGAGGCAGGGCTCGGGCCACCTGTCTGATACTTCCTTTTCTTTGGAGGTCCCCTACATTTTCCAAGTTGATTGTTTGAACACGACCATTCATGAACGTCCTACTGACTCTCCTCAGAGCCGGGGTGAGGGCAGGGCATGTCATCATCTTGACTTGCCTGCTTCTCAGGACTACTTTGAAGTTTTTATCTTTTCTTTCTTTTTTACAACCCAAAAACCCCACCAGTACTGATGTGAAACATAGGCCCCAAACTCAACACTCAACTGAGGGAAAGGTGAGGTCCTTAGGTGGCTGGGGGTAAACCAGGCACTCAGGGAACCTACACAAGCCCCCTGGGAGTTCAACTACAAAGGAAAAGAACAGAATTAAAAATATGTACATGTGTAGACAAGGTGTTACTAAGGGTTGTGTCTCCAAGGCACAGATGACTAGAAATTTTTCTAATGGGTTTTAGGTCACAGTGTATATATGTTCCTTTATAACACATGAATCTGGTCCCATTTCATAAGGTTTCAGAGTGCATATGCATGGGAGCCTATATTGGCTTTAGCTGGGATGATTTTGGAAGCAGGGGGCATTGTTTTCTGGGTTGGGTGAAAACCACTAGCTCAGAAGCCACATACATGCCAATGTCCCCACAATGCTTGGGTCAGAGGGCTCAGTGCCAGGGAAAGGCAGCTTCCTTTCATGCCCCCTCACTGTCCCACCCTTGGCAAACTGAGTAAAAGATTCGGATTCACCCTGCTCCCACAGGGCATGAGTCAGGACCCGCCCCTCCTATGTCTCACTCACGCTAGACATGGTCGAGCACCAGCCGCCTCCGAACCCAGCCCAGATGGCATCCCCCCCAGGAGGCCTTCCCCCACCCACTATGCTCACTTCTGAACACACAGCCGCACTCTCCCAAGTTAGGATGAAACACAGGACAAAGACACTCAGGAATAAGGAGACTAAATTTGGGAAATGTAAACACTCGTGAGTCCCAACTGGTTAAATAAGCCACGGGATAGCGACAGAACATTAGGTGGCCATTAAAAATCACGTTTCCATGGACTATTTAACATGGGAGTATGCCCCCAGCAAAATATCAGGTAATCAGAATATAACCATTTAAAATGTATTCTCAATTTTATAAAAATGGATATTATATAGTAGGGAAAGCAGTAGAAAGAATGACACTGAAATGCAAAAGAGGCTATCTCTTAATGGTGGGATTACAAGCAATTTCTAAGTTTTATACTTTTCCAAATTTTGACTCAAATAGTATACTAATCAGAATAATTAGATTTCTTAAGTGGGGTCCTAAATATTTGCTAGTTGTAGGCTTGCATCCCCTCTTCTTGCCAAAATGTCATCTGACCTCTGCTTGAACTCCTCCAGAGATGGGGAACTCCCTACCCTTCTTCCTCATGAGAAGGAGAATCTGGTTCCCTTTAGCTTCCCCTCACTGGCCACAATTCTGCCTTCCGGAACGTCAGAGAACTAGGCTGCTTCTCATGTCCCTTGACAAAACTTTAGAGGTTCAGCAGCAGTGGCCAGGCTCCAGGCTCCACCCTCCCAACCCAACAGCCTTCCAGGGATGTCAACGTCCCTCTGGTTCCCACATTCTTGTTTGCTTTCTGTACAATCCAGGCAGTGATGTCCTTAAAGGATAACTACATCTCCCTATGACCTTACCTACATTCTCTCTAGTCAAGGGCGTACCACTCGCCAGTCAGTATATCAGGGACTCTGTTATACGTATCTTTTCATCTAATCCTTAAAGTAACACTGTGACCCGGGAGCTAATATCATGCCTATATTACGAATGAGAAAACTGAGGCACAAAGAAGCCACATCCCTTCCATGGTCACTTACTGGATCTGTGATGGAGCTGGGACCGAAGCAGCACTTAGCCCAGAGCCTCGGGTGCCAAGTTAAGAAACGGATACGTGAACTCATGCCGTTAGTATCTCTGGTTGTGTCTCAGAATTATTTATGCCCATGCAGGTCTCTTCCATGTCACTCGCTTCTTCATCTCTCCCCCTCTCTCACCTGGCCTGCTACCTGGAAGTGATCATGAAGGGTTACTGAAAGACTGATCCATGGGGAACCTGTTTCCTGAGGCCCAGGTTTGGGACCAGTGCTGAGCCAGGTTCTCTGACACCCTGCTCAGGACTGTGGAGCTGTGGCCAGAGCCAAAGCCCTGGGGCCTTGGCAGCTCAGACATCACATAAAGCACATGCACGTGGGGCTGAGCACGAGGCAGTAGCTGCATCTCCCCACCACTGCCCAGAGGGGGCTGGTAAGCCCTGCATACTCCCCTGTCACTCCCACAGGAAAGTCCATGGAAGGCTTGTTTCCTTGCCCCCTATTCTGTCTGCCCAGACATTTCCCAAGCCGTCCAGGGAAACATGGCCACATCAGCCATGGTCACTGAGAAGACAGGTTTCGGAAGGAACACACAATGCAGACAGTTCTGCAGTACCCACCCGCATTGTGCTAGGAATCCCCACTCATGCATTCACCAGGATTTCAACTTGTCTCAATAAGGCATTGACTTAGCCTCCCAATGGAATCTAGAACAGCTGGTCAGCTAAGGTCACCAGGCACTGTAGACCACAGAACTCGGCAAACCCACAGATCCTTGAACCTGGAGGGACCTTGAGAAGCCCTAGTGGTTAAGCTGCTGTCCCTAGCCAGGGTGGATCCCACGGAAAGCTCTGGCTTCATTCCTTGATGCCTGCCACATCCACGCTCTATAACGAGTTCCGCCGTACTGAACTTTCTCCTGCTCAGGATGTCTCTGCTTCAGGATGTTCTATCTACCTCAACTGGGTAACTCCTACCAAACCTACAACATTCAGTCAAGGCATCCCCCTCCCGCCCCCAATCCAAAAGCCTTCATGTATCGCCCAAGGCTGGATGAGCCACTCCTGTTGCATTGTGGCTAAGCCCTAGCCCAACTCTTATTTGGTCCTCGTTCACTCACCCAAATATTTACATAGCACCTGCTCTGTGCTCTGCACCAGGCGATGAACACTGGATGTGCAGAAAACCAAGCTCAGTTGCACAGCTTTGCCACCAACTGGCTCTATAGCTTTGGACATGTCACTCCCTAAATCTGTTTCCTCACCTGTAAAGTGGAGAAGATGCTGCAGCTCGGCCTCTTTCTAGGGCTTTTGTAAGCTCAGCAGGATGTGAAAGTGCTCTGTAAACTGCCACTCTGGTGGAGTCACTGTTGCCATGACCCAGCCCCCTGCACTGTGAGCTCATTTTTGTACACCCCATCCTTAGAGCCCCCTCCCTCAGGGGGCTGGTAGCCTGTTGAGGAAGGGTTTGGGAGCTCGGGGGTTGGCACCTGGATGAGACATTGGGCATGAACATAAAACACGCATGAACTTTAAACAAAACCGACTTACAGGGCCCTGGCGTTGCTGGGGCAGGGAAGACATGCCAGCCTACTCTGAGGCAACGGGGTGAAGACTTTTATGCCAAAGGGCTTTGAAATTATTTCATTAAGAATTCATCAGAAGTACAAGGTAGGGATGGAGACCAAGAACACTGGACCAGGGGGAATGGATGCTGGGGTTTTGCTCTAAGTTGTTCTGTGACATCAGTCAAAACCCTTCCCTTTTCCAGGCCTTAACCTCAATCTGTACACTGGGTGCTTCATCGGAGGTGGTACCCTAGGCCCCACTCACTAGGAGAGTCTGCTCAGACTTCACTGTCTTTCACAGTTTGGAACTGGGATCCAGTTCAGGTTGTGCCAGGGACAGACAAGGGCAGCCTGGCAAGGCTCTCAGAAGGGCCAGGAAGCATGGGAACCCATGCTCACAGAGGTCTCCTCTTCCAGCCTGCCGAAGGTCAGGCCTGGCACAAGGCTCCTCCTCCTCCAGGTTCCTCCCACCACTTCACTGTTGGCCCACTTTGTAAACTAAAAGGCTGACACAGGTGCAGAGAACACAAACTTCCCAGATTGTTAGACTCATCCCCCTCCCTCTCCAGATCGAGGGAGAAACTGAGGCCCAGAGAGTGGTAAGGGCTTGCTTGGGGTCACACAGCATGTTTGTGGGGGAGCCAGAGCCTAAACCCAGGACTGATGTCCACCAGCTCCGTTAGTTTCAAGCCAGGTTCAGGGTTATCTGCCCATCACCCTTGTCAGCCAGCCCTCTGCTTCCGCTGATAGAAGCCTCAGTTTCCTTGGAGCCAGAGAAGATATGAAGATTTCAGGGTCAGTGCTTGGTGAGGTTTGTTTGTTTGTTTGTTTGTTTGAACTGAGAATAAAGGAGGAACAAGGAAAGCAAAGGAGGCATTGTACTTGGGATCAAAACTCCTTTTCCTGGAGTAGGCACAGGGCAGAGCATGAGATCATCTAGGTTGGGGACAGGACTAAATACCCAACAGGCAGAAAGGCTTGTGCTTGGGCACAAGCCAAACAGGGGCAGAGAGAGACTCAAGTTCAATACAAATTTACTAAATATTCTCACACTTTGGGGCCTCTCAAGGTCTCCAGGGAACTGATCATCAAGTTTATAGGACCACCTCTTCCCACCTGGCTGGACGGTAGGCAGAAGTAGCGGGAAAGGCCAGGACTTCCTGCTCTGCTCCTCAGGAGCTTGTCCTTCTGGCTGGAGGTTCTGAACCTTCTGGGCCTGTCAGACCCCAAGGGGCAGCTGGTCCCACTGCAAGAAATCCGAGTAGCGTCTCCTGGGCCCTAACCCAGCTCTGAGGCCCCTTGGGGGAGGGACAGGAAGGCCGGCAAGGGCAGCAGGCTGTAGATCTTTTCCCTTTTGGGCCCCTCCCAGCTCCCCCCAAGAACAGCCCACATGCACCCGCCCTGGGGTCTGAAGAGGCTCTAATACCAGCGAGTCTCAAACTTTAAAACTATTGTAATCACCCGACTATCTTGTTAAATATTAGGTTCTGTTTTAGCAGGTCTGGGTCAGAGCCTGAGATTCTGCATTTCTAACAGGTCCCACGTGATGCAGATGAAGTGAATCCGTGGACCACTCTCCAAGTAGCCGCCCCTTAGAGATGATCTGCCTCTGTACGGTGGGAAAGCTGAAGGGCCAGAGAGGTCATGTCGCTTGTCCATGCCCACACAGCCCCAGACCGAAGGGAAAAGCACCTGCCACAGGCAGTAGAGATTTCCCCACTCCGGCAGCCGGAATTAGCGGCTCTTCCCGGGCCCAGGAGCCGTGTTTGTAAACTGGGCTGCCCCGCGCGGCTCAGCCCGGGGCCGAGGCAAGAGCGCCGCCTGGCCGAGCCCTCCCCACATCCCTCCGTGCGGGCCTCGGGCGGGTTCTCCGCCTGGTACCCCCCGACCAACCCGAGGGAGCCCGCGACGCCAAGTGTCCTCTGCGCCGGAGCGGTTCCACACTGCCCCTCCCCTCGGAAGGCAAACTTCTCTGCCGGCGTCCTTTACCTTTTTGGGGGGTTTGCAGCAGCTAAGCTTGCTGTGTCCGCAGCCCATTATCCTCCGGGGGCTCCCGGACGCCGCCTCCCAACTCCGGGGCCCCCAGAGGACCTTGCCGTCCCGGCCCTGCTGCTCGCTCCGCGCGCGTCAGCCAGGGCTGCGGGCGAGACCCTGAAACTGAACCTGAAAGCGCAGGCGACTTGAGCCAGAGCCCGGCGACCGCGCGCCGTAAATACCCGAAGAGCAGGGCCTCAGCGAAGCCGCTGGGACTCGCGGCTCCACAGCTCCAGGCAGGTGACCAGAATCTTGTAAATGTTAGGAACTTTAGTCTGGGCAGAAAAGATCCCTACGAGCAACGGATGCTTTTCCGGGCCCCCAGTATAGAAAAGGCCAGGAAAAAAATTAAAACAGTTTTTTTTTACTAAACACAACAGCTGCCGTTTATTGAGGGCTTCTTGTCCCAGTTCCTTTAGACATATTACTTCTATTTCTTGACATCTCCTTGCAACAGAGGTGTTATTGCTTCCATTTTACAGGTGAGGAAAATGAGGCTCAGACATATGATTTGCCTAAGCTCACATAGCTATTAGGTAGATACCAGAGCCCAGATAGAATACAATTTTAACTCCGCAACCTAAGCTTTAAACCATGTCCTTATCAATACATAACACTAAATTTAATTGCAGTGCCTCCTCACTTCTGGGTGGACCGCTCTTTCCAGCTCACAAGCATCTATCCATCTTGGATAGATGTTATCCACCTCGTGTGGCAGGTGCAGTGGAATTAAGGAACTACAAAATGTCGATGTCTGGGAAAAAAAACTTTTATCTACTCTCACTTCGTTACTAAGATTTCTAGAAGTGGCAATGCAGAAAAAAACACCTAACTTTGAGAATCGGTGTGAGTGTATGTCTGTGTGTATATCAGGAAATTTTACAAGGCATGTTGATGAAAGGGAATTACAGTCATGAATGGGAAAAGAATAGGAATCCACAAAAGAACTTACCCCTCCACAGAGTATAAGACTAATTGCAATAAGTTCTAAGACAGGAAACTAAGGATGCAGGTGAAGGAAAAATAATATAGGATGACGTTCATAAAGTGTGGGCCCAAGTCAGCAGCATCAGCGATGCCAGAGAACTTTGTTAGAAATATAAATTCTCAGACCTACAGATCTTAAACTCTGGAGATGGGGCTCAGGAACTCAAGCCCTCCTGGTGATCCCGATCCATGCTAACGTTTGAGAACCACCTACTGTAGGATGGGCTAAACAGGTAACAAGAAAAGAGTATCTACTTAAATTAATAATGTTTATTGAAATAGTGCTTGTGACTTAATCAAAACCAAAACCCAAAACAACCAAAAACAAAACAAAACAATCTAAATAGCCAAGAAAAGAAGTTTGGGTAAATAAATTATTATCTATCTATAAAAGTAGAATGTCATGTAACCAGTAACAATATTAATGAAGATGAATGTTTTAAATGTTTTACAATGTAATAAATTTATTCTTATTTTAAAAATATATTAATAGTGATTACCTCTGGGTGGATGAGATTTTGGATTTTTAAAACCATTCTTTATTTTCTTACATTAAAAACAAGTATGTACTTATTACTAATGAAATAAAAAAATTACTATTGTAATAAGAAAAAGTTAAAAAAAATTTAAAACCCATATTTGAGACTAAGACTAGTTTTTTCACCATCCAGTCATAGTTAAGTTTGTGAAATTCCAAAGGAATAGATAATGACTCTGAATTAACTAAGTAGGAAACCAACAAAATAGGACAAAAATGACCAAAATGTGTGTGTGGAGATCATAGCCAGTAAATCCCTATGTGATCCTGAGCCAACTGTTTCCCCTTTTAGAGACTTTCCCATCTAAATATTGAAGAGCTGAACTTTCTAAAATTGATCTTGATTTGTAAAGTTGATAGTGGAAATCAATAACCTGTGCTGGTGGGTGGGACTAGAAAGGCTTGTACCTGCAGCCTCTGTTCTCAAGAGGTCCTACCTCCAGCTCCTTTGAGCATCACCAGAGACCAGGCTCAGATTTCCCACTTGCACATAACTTGGCTTTTTGGTTATGTGCTTTGAAGTTCCTGCCTGAGAAAAAAAAAATCTCTGAAGAGGTGTTTGTTCATTTGTTTGTTTTTGTTTTGAATACGTTGCTAGTGAGATTTTTAGTGGTTGATGTACCTGCTGGGTTAGGTTCCGTTTTGCTGCAGCAATGAAAAGCATAAACATCTCAAGTGAAGCTAGATTTTGCTCACACTGCATGTCCAGCATGGGGAGGCAGTGGACTCTGCTTCACAGAGACATTCTACACCATCCTCTGATGCAGCCATCCCAACACCATGGCTCCAGGGTTTGCCAGGGCAAGAGAAGAGAGTGTACAGAGGATGGTACATGGAGTCTTAAACGCTTCCACTCGGCAGTGGCACGAATTAAGTCCGCCACATTGTGTCGGCCAAAGCAAGTCACACAGTCATGCTTGACTTCCAGGGGATGGGGAAGTGCAACGCATGTCCAGAAGGAAAGGAGAAGCCGAAATACTAGTGAACACTAAAGTCTACTGATCGTTAGATAGCAAAAGCAGGTACTATATAATGTGCCCATTTCTTAGACAAGTTGGATGATGAACTCACCCTGGTCTGCTCAGGATTTTCCCATTTTTAGTACTGAAAATCCTATGTCCCAGGAAACTCCTAAGTCCTAGGCTAGGTTTTGTGTAAAGGGGTAAAAGTTGAGGAGGGGGTGGACTCTCTTGAGAAAGACTGGAAAGAATGATACAGGCATTATCCTGAACCTCTTTCATTAGAAAAGTACAATATACCCATAGCTTAAAACTTTTACACAGAATTTCAGGTAGTTCAAATCCCCTGTGCAGCCCACGTAATGGGGCTGTGTGTGGATCCCAGGTTAAGAATCTCTCAACTCAGCGGTTGCTAAACAGCTTTCTAGTCTTGAAAGCTTTTTCTGTTCAAATTGTTCTGATTGAGCCCAACCATTCCTCAAATATGTGTTGTCTGCCCAGAGTGAATTTCTTCACCATCCATCTCTACGGGTTATAATTCTACCTGTACATCAAATAGCAGCTCAAATGTCCTCCTTCTGAAAGCCTTGCAGCACCTGTTTTACAGTCTTCTTGGCATATTTGGGAGTTTTCTTCTGAATTACACTTGTTTGTGTGCTCTGTGTGTCCTCCTTAATGGACTAAAGGTTACACAGCTCTGTCTCCTCCCTCCTCACCCCACCCTGTACTTATTAGATTGTGGCAGAGATTTCCAGCCACCTTACTCAACTTTCATTCTTCCCTCTTCCTTAGTTACAGAATCCTGATATGATGAGCTAACAGGCTACTTACCCAGCTTCCCTTGCATCTAGGGGTGGCCAGTGATATGTAAGGGGAAATTACTGGTTGGAGCTTCCAGGAAAACTTTTAATAGGAAAATGACTCATCTGGGAGCGGGGATCTTCCTTTACTTGCTCCCCCCTTTTCCTGCCTGGAATACAGACATAATGGCTGAATTCCAGCAGCCATTTTGTTACCCTGAGCAAAAAGATGGGAGGTGCCTTGGTCTCTGATAAATTTATGGAACCTCTACACCAGCCTTGATCATCAGCTGCTTCGTAACTTTTTCACACAGTGGAATAAACAACAAATTTGTTTAAGCCACTGCCATTGAATTTCTGTCACAGCAGCAGAATGCAATTTCTAAACAATTTCCTGGTCATTAATTAAGATTTGTTACATTAAATTTAATTAGAATAATTACTCTTAGGGACAATGAATATATCCCAGCTTCAGTTCTGGAGGTGAGAAAGGAGGCTCTTCTGAGAAAGTTACCTTAGATTTGCCAGACTCTTGATAGAAATGTTGCTTTTGACAGCTTCCTCTTGGACTATACGTAAGAGAAGGAAATGAGAGGGAACCTAAAACTATTGAGTCCTACATGTCTACTGGACTGTTGATCAAGGAATGGGCAGACTCATTTGCTCCAGAATCATCTGGGCATTATTGGTTAAAATGCAGTTTCCCTGGAGCCCTCTCTCCTTTCCCACCCATTGAATCAGGTCCTGGAGGATGACTCATGAATTTTCACACTAAAGTTTAAATGTTCCAAAAGTTGCAGTGGGTCATCTCACCAGGGAATCGAACTGCTATATTAATTGTATTAAATTGTGTTGAATTGAATTAATGGGGAAGTCCTTGGAAAGGAGAATTGAGTCTGAGTAGTGCTAATTAGTGAGAAGCCACCCCTGCCTATTTCCCCCAGGAGAACTGTGGTTTGGAATTTGAGGATGCCTTGGTAGAGGTGACAAGATTCATATTACCACTTTCTTTACCAGCAAATGGTGATCCACGAGAACAGTCATGGGTTAGGGGAAACTGCACATCACCTCTTTAAGTGGGCTCTGGTCATGAGGCTACCAGTCATGAGCCAGAGTGGATATTTCTCTACAGCTGTGGTTCTCAGAATACGGTCCAAGGGTCAGCAGCACCAGCATTTCTTGGAAAGTTATTAACAATGCAAATTCTTAGGCCCCACCACTCCACACTTCAGAAACCACTGGCTGTGGGGCCCAGGAATCAGTATTTTACAGGTTCCCCAGGTAAGTCCAATGTATGCTGCTGTTTGAGCTGCTTTGACCTTTCTGTCCTCCTAATGTCTGACAGACATTTTAGTGGGCACAGAGATGAGAGTGGGGTCTAGGGCTTAGTAAATCTACAGGTGATCCCCATTTTTCAGATCAGAGATAGATATTCCCCGGATCCCTCAGGATATTGCCTGGTTTTACCTAAGTCAGCACGTACTTGTCCCCTCCTGCAGTCTGTCCCCTCATATCGCTTATCAGAGGACTGTGTTTGCACCTTCTGCATGTTCCCACCTGACATCGAGTTCTCAACTCCATTCAGTTCCAAACATATTTACTGTACGTCCTTCTCAGCGGGAATGCTAGTTTCCAGCAGCCCACCCCATTCTTTGATTTGAAAAATGAATATCTTCTCACCTATGTCACCTGCTATTTAATCACAGTTTAAGCAACCTTTTTCTACCAGATACCACCCTAACCCCTCCCTTCTGGAAAATCCAGTGTTTCCCAGCCCTATGTCACCTTCTTTGCTCCACTCCAATGGGAGCATCTCACCCACATGAAACTAACTAAAACGAGAGTCAGAGGAAGGTGAGGACAGGGGCTGTGTTTTCCAAGACAAAAACTGAAAAAAAAAAAAATAACTTGGCAAAGAAATTTGTGACATTTATATTTTTTATTGACTTGGCTTTATTTATTCATTTACTCTTTGCTAACATATTGGAATTCCTGGGCATCTAAATAGTTTATGGAGACAAGGAGGTAGAATATTTGTCAATAGGGGTGGCCCAGATCATGTCAGAGGTATAATCGAGGTCTTAAAACCTGAATGCCTACAGACCTGGGTAGTTCCGTAAATGAGGAGAGGGCCAGCATTAGATGGGGTGGGGTGGGGTGCAAACTGGGAACCACGTACCCACCGAAAGGAGCACAGGTGGATGCGCTGCAGTGAACAGACGTGAGAAGGAAATGAAGGCCCAGGCTGGCCTGACTTTCCAGTTTTTCAAGAGAAACTAGAAATCCGGTTTTTTTCTTTCTTTGTTTATTCTTCATTAGTTTTATGCTTTAAAGCATATTTATTTTTTATTTTTATTTTGCAATTAGAGTTGACATTCAATGTCATTTTATATTTGTTTTAGGTGTTTTGTAAATGTAAAATCTCTTTTTTTCTCTCTTATGTACAAACACACACAGGAACCATGATGAGAGCTAAACCAAATATTTAATGTTTTCCGGAGGTTATATCGCCTCTGGTCCAGGTAGCCAAATAATGCAACAAGGAGTATGGAAAAATATCATGAAAACAAAAGGAGCACCTAATTCTGTCTGGAAGATGAAAGGGAAGGGCAGGCTTCATAGAGGAGGTGATGTTTGAGCTGGGCTATGTAGATTAAGTAGGGGTTCTCTTCATCAAGAAAGTGGGGAAGTATAACTACATGAGGCGATGGATGTGTTAACAAACCTGACTGTGATAATCATTTTAATTTTATACATGATATGTTGTATCATGTATAAAATTAAAATTAAAAAAAATAAAAAAGAAAGTAGGGGGCTTGGTGGCTGAATGTAGCTGGGCAAATGAGGAAAGTGAGGGAGACACAGTTAGACTAGGAGAGGCCTTGAAGGCCTGACCAAGATATTTTTACTTTATCCTGTGGGCAATGGGAGCGTCATTAATTGATTGAAGTTATACATGGTCACTCTGGGGCTCAGGCGTAGGGTGGACAGAAAGTGCAGTCCTAGAGCTGTCAAAGGTCTACTGGAATGGTCCCGGAGGGAACTGGCGTGGGTCCAGAAGGACTGCAGCCCCCAGGTCCAGCTCAGGCCCGGCCCTTCCTGGGCTGCAGCCTGGTATAATATAGTAACTACGGCGCGTGCCGCCCGGCAATGTGTGGGGTGCTGCGGGTAGGCGGAGAGCAGTTTCCTCTCCTCTCAGCCGGGAAGGCTGCCGCCAGCAGCCAGCAGTGTTGTGGTTACCGGGGCCTTGGGTTACAACACATGTTTGTTTTTTAAAAACGTTGCAATACCTTTTAAATCAGGGCCTTGGACATGATCCAAGGACAGTAGCAGGACCAGCCCCTGTGGCTCTTCTTAAAGAAGCAGCTGCAGAGGGAGGGAGCCTTCCGAACCTGGCCTGCAGGGAGGGCCTGAGTCCAGGCAGGGCTCAGAGGCTGGGCAACGGTGGAGGGAGATCAACTCTCCAGCTCATCTCTTTATCTCTCTTCCTTCTTCAAGCTGCTGTTGGGTCTGAAACACTTGAAGAAGATGAGCAAGAACTAGAAGCAATGGGTAGAAGTCCCCAAGAATGTAGGGTCCAACTCCTTAGGAGGAAAGACCTTCCAACCAGTCCAAGATTTAGGGGTCCAGCTTGATAGGGAGTGAAAGCCCCTTTGTGAGAGGTAGGCAGAAGCTAACATTGGTAGGGCATGTTGGAAAAACCATGCAAGGGTCTGCTGGGCTAGGAGTCCTGAGGGAATGGATGCTTAGATCCATTTCACTTGTGACTAGAAGGGATCCTTGTCCCTTTTCAGAGACAAAAGTGATTCCTCTAAGGAGACTTTCATTCTGCTGTACTGTTGATGGGAATGTAAAATGGTGCAGGCACTACGGAAAGCAGTATGGAGGTTTCTCCAAAAATTAAAACTAGGGTAATATGATCCAGCAATTCCACATGGAAACAACCCAAGTGTCCACTGACAGATAAGTGGATAGAGAAAATGTGGTGTATACACATACAATGCAATATTATTCATCCTTTAAAGAGAAGAAAATTCTGCCACTGGTGACAATATGGATAAACATGGAGGACATCATGTGAAGTGAAATAAATCAGTCATAGAAGGAAAAATGCTGCACAGTTCCACTTATATGGGGTATTGGCTCATCGAAACAGAGAATGGAAAGGTGTTCCTAAAGATCTATGGCATGACAGACTGGCTGTAGTTAACAATAATTTATTGTGCACTTAAAATTTGTTAAGAGGGTGAATCTCATGTTAAGTATTCTTACCACAAAAACAAAACAAAAACCAAAAACAAAAGGGCACAAGGAAATTTTGAAAGTGATGGATATGTCTATTACCTTGATGGTGGTGATGGTTTTCAGGGGCGTATCATATGTCCAAACGCATTGAATTGTATACATTAAATATACACAGTTTTTTTTGTACATCAGTTATTTCTCAAGAAAGTTGTTCTTAAAAGAGAGATTTTCATTCTGATCCTTTGCTTGCTATTGATTTGCATTTGACACTGGGCAACTTACATACATTTGTTTATCTGTCCTCAAACCCATACCCTACCCTTTATCCAGTGCCTAGCAAGGAGTAAACTCTAGCAAAGATTTGCTGAATGGATGAATGAATAAATGAATGACTTGGATTAGATCTGAAGTTGAATTAGAATCAGCAGCCTTTGGAGTTTACATAAACCTGAAATTACATTCACAATTGTGTGCATATAAATATATAAAGCTATAGACCCTAGGTAGAGGGTCTATAGCTTTAATCACCATCACCATCATTTATTGAGAATTTATTATGATATGCTAAGGTCTTTACGTACTTTATCGCATTTAATATTTAGGAACCATGAGGGAGATTGGATGGGTTACTAATTCCACTCCACTCAAGTGGAAACTCAGGTTTGGAGAGTGTAAGGACTTGCTTAGGGTCGTATCTGGATTTGAACCCCGGGTCTATTGGACTCCACAACCTGAGCTCTAAACCACCATGATAAATTACTACAGCTTCTCAAAGAGATCTGTGACCCTAGAAGGTGAAGAGAAAACATTCTACAGCCCTAGAGTTTTAGTTCTCTGCGGGACTGCAGGGAATGTGGAGTAAGGGGTGGAGATGGAGGCGAAAGCAAGCCAGCCAGAGCAGGACAGCGCCCACGCCCACAAGGTCTGCTATTTAGAGCCGTCCCAGAGCCCCCAGAAAAAATGATAAGGGGATGGGCAGGGAAGAGCAGTTGTAACAGGAGCCCGAGAGTGGGAGGGGGCTATCTCCTCCTCCGCCCCTGCTGCCTCCAGCTCACCCTGTCGCCTGATGTCTAAATAAGGCTTAGAGGCACATTCTAGGCAGCTAAAAATAAACTCAGGCTCCCCCTCCTGCCCTTGGGCTCTGGCGACCTCCCCAACCCTGTCAAGGCTCCCCTTGCCTGGACCAGCTCTCGGGGATATGCCCTCGGAGTTATAGAACGGGGTCTCTCCGGAGACCCCAGGGTTCTGGTGAGAGAGTGTCCTACTACAAGAAGACCTGGACCAAAGTCAGGACGTCTGGATCCTACTCTTGGCTTTGCCTAACAATCCTAGACAGGTCCTTCTTTTCTCGGAACCTCAGTCTCCTCACACGTAAAATGCGGAGGTTAGAATGATGATGTAAAGCTCTGGCATTCTTTGAATGAAGTAAGAATCCCTCTGGGATCAAACTTCAGAGTTTGCCCACCGGGGTTCTTAGGGTATATCTGTCCTGCAGACTTATTTTTAACTCATGCATTTAATTAGCTGCCCATCTTTTATGATTTAAAAAAATAACATAAAAGTCTGACTTTCCAATCTCTTTAAAAATCAGATCTGTCCACACCGGGCCATTGTGCGTGGTAACTTGAGCCTGAATTGGGTAGCGGTCGCCCCCTGCCGGCAAGCTGAATGTACTACTATAGGAGGCAGCCGACATCCTCACTCATTTTTCAGCCCAGTCCTGAAGGCAATAGTGTGCTAGTGGAATCAATGAGACAGCTATTAGAATGCTTTGGACTTAGACTCCTAGGTGATTTGTTTAAAGCCACCCAGGTGATTCCAACGCATACCCAATAATGAGAATTGCAGCTCTAGGCAAAGGCTCTAATGAGATGGAAATCTTTAGGAATCAGCGTGATGCCAGAATATACAGGGGCCTCTCAGCCTGGGCCCTCAGACTGAGGCTGGTGCAGGAAGGCTGCTCCTGAGGCACCTTCCCCAGCCCTGTTTATCTTGCCAGACTAGTCCAGCTCTTGCACCCCAGAGCATTGTGAGGCCTCCAGGTGCTCTCAGGTTTCAGACAGGTAAGGTGAGAAGGGAGTGGGTGCTCCTGGTAGCTCTGCAATTATACCCAGGGATGTGGCCCTGAGCTGGGAGACCAGAAACCTGGGTCCTCATCCTACTTCTACTGAGTGGCCTTGGGCTTCAATTTCTTGCTCTCTAAAATGGGAATATAAAATTCTACTTCTGGTCTATGGCCATGCCACCTTGAACAAGCCCGATCCTATCTGATCTCAGAAGCTAAGCAGGGTCAGGCCTGGTTAGTACTAGGATGGGAGACCACCTAGGAAGACCAGATGCTGTAGGCATAAAAAATAAAAAAATAAGGATTGTAAGGTGGCAAGGTCCTTGCAATCTGTGAGGTCAACCAAGGGTTGCCTCACCTAAAAAATTAAAATAAATAAATAAATAAATAAATAAATAAATAAATAAATAAAAGTTCTAAGATTCCACTTCTGAAAGAGGCTGAAACTACAATCAGAATAGTTATTAAGTTTTAGTTTGGTGACACGGCTTAGCAAAAGTGACACACTCCATTTTGGAGTTTCTTTTTGGTAACAGCTTCAGTGGAAAACTGTTCATTATCTAGAGCATATTCTTCCACTTAATCTGCTTCTGATTCTATAATGGGCTGTGTGCATTTCATAGCCTCTGAAGTTGTAGATAACACATAAGAATGGAAAATAATATTTGCCTGTATACATGTAAATTATACATGTCTTGTGGAAGTTAAATTGACTTCCATTCCTTTGTATGGAAAAGGCCAGTTTTGTCTTCATTTGCATATTTATCTCAATATTCTGGATGTATAAATGTACTTGTTCTTTGGAGTCTTCTTTATATTGGTTGTAACATCTCACAGATTCTTTCACTGAAGGAGTTAAATTAAATCTCTAATGCATGCTCATTTTATATCTATGAGAGTTATAATTTTGCCTTCAGTTAAAAAGAAAACCACAGACTCCAAATGGTGTCACTTGTACTAAAGCCCATGATACCAAACTTAGATTTAATACCTGACCTAATTGTTGTTTCAGCCTTTCCTAGAAATATAATCTTAATCAGTCTGGAATTTTCTAGTCAAGAATCAGTCATCAATCACACAGGCCCTCTCCATCCCCCATAGACCAAAGAGGCAATCTGCAGGATAAAAAAATCCTTACTGTTCCCTTCCTCCCAAAAGAAGATGTCTTCTTGGTCTAAAAAACATCCTTCACTTTTGTTAATGGCTTTCTCGTTCCACCCTTCTTCCTATAAAAGCCTATCATTTTGTGCACCTTCACAGAGAGTCTTTCTGAGTGCTAGATGGGATGCCATAAAATCATTAGATCTTCAAATTTACTCAGTCATGTTTTGTTTTTTAACACTTCTTTTTGAAAATTACCCTATAATAAAAAGAATAGCCAAGATTTAAGAGTCTTATGCTCTATCAATCGAGCTAGCTGGTCAGAATAGCCAAGATTTAAAACCAGATGTCCAGACTATTTTTGGGTTGAAACCCCATGGAGACTAGGCAGTCATGAAATATTCTCATGCCTACACCGCATCACCTTGAAAGGGGTTCAGGACAGGCCCCCCAAAGATGTGCTACTTTGGCATGTGGATTATTTTGAGCTGAAGGCAATTGAGGTCCTGCAGGCTCATGAGAAATTTTCACCTCCTCCTTAAAGAATTTAAATTTGGGGCCTTGCCCATAATAAGAGTTATCACCAGAAATAACTTTTTATGACCTCTCTATAGGGCAGGGCAAACACCTAATTACTCGACATCAACTATTTTTATCCAGAGAATGATCTTCCTCCTCTCAGAAGCCCCAGGCACCTGACTTTACCCTGAGCTCAAAATGTCCTACTTTCCTCATATTTCTTTTCTGTCTCTGAGCCTCTCATATTTTCAGGGTTCCCACACGTATGTATGTAATTTAATTTGGTTGTTTTCTCTTATTAATCTGTCTCATGTCTGTTCGATTATTAGACCTGACAAAAGAACTTAGAAGGCAGAGGAAAGTTTCATCCTGACCCACAGTTGCTGTCTGTGACCACTACATCTGACCCACGTGCCTGCTTCATACACATCTGAGGCGGTAATCACTCCTCATTACATTCGGGGTGCTCACCACACCAGCCTGTACAAACATGCAGGTCTCCAACAACACTCACTCCCACCACACTCAAGCATGGCTGCCAGGTAGGTCAACCTAGCCTATGTTATTCCAGGGCCTAAGCCCAGTGAGTCCTCTAGGATGAACATTATTAGAGTGACAACAACTTACATATTTCCAATCCATCACTCCTAGAATGTGGATTTTTCAAGCGCAAGGGCCTTGTTTTAATAATTGTCATTTTTATGTATATGTGTACCTATTGAATGCCAAATGCTTTATATCACTGGATGTCAACCTTGGTTTCACTGTTTTAATCACTTGGGATTAAAAAAACAAAACAAACAAAAATGATGCTTGGGACCTACCTCCAGAGATTTAGATGTAATTGGTTTAGAGTAGGACCTGGGGATCGGCATTTTTAAAATCTCCCCAGAGGACTATAGTGTACAGCCCTTGCTGGGAACCATGCCCGATGTTCTTGACCATGCTTAAATTTCACATTGGCTCTTACCCAAAATGTTTCTCATTTCTCCCAAGGATGGTCAAAATCTATGTCCTGAGAGAGTTCTTATTAGACTCAAGACGGCAACCCAGTGCACTTTGAATTAGTTTAACCTGATTTCTTGTCTTCTGGTATTAGCACTCTTAGATAATATCTTATTTATTTATTTACTTGCTTACTGTTCTTCTTAAATAGACCCTGGTCTTTTGGGGGATGGGGGTGGGATATAGGGGTAGGGATAGGAATTTATCTTGTTCAACCATTGAATCTATAAGTATTTATCGAATGAATGAACAGTTTAGTACTGGGAGGTAGTTGTTTATTATTATCATTATTTTAATCCTTGTTTTTTCATTTGACAAAACTGAAGCCAGAGAGATTAAGGCCCCTGCCCAGGCTCTCACAGGATGTAAACCTGACTCTGCCTGACTTGAAGCCACTGTCCTGTTCTCACTTCCATCTTGGTTGGGTGTTGGTTTTCAGTTACTATCTGTGGCTTTCCAGAATCTCCTCCAAAGCCCTTCAGATGGAGATGTCAGATACTTTAATCACCAAAGAATATGCCCACTCACCGAGAGATCCTCCGGGGTTGCTTGGGCAGTAAAAGAAGCATTAACCTTTTATTGCCCAAGATCACTTGTTTCTTGTGTGAAGGAGTGTGCTAAGGCTGAGAGAATGGAGTTTTTAGGAGTCAGGGGAAAGTGGGTCATAGGGGCCTTGGCAGGTGCAAAGACAAAAAAAGATGATGCATGGAGGGGAGGCTGTGCATTTCCCTTCCTATTTCTCAGTGAGGCTCCAAGGCTTACCAGTGTTGGCATCCAGTCCCCCCACCCACCACCCACACATCCACTAAGAAGCACAGCCACTGGACATCTCTCTTACTACTGTGAGATCAGACTCAGGAGAAAGAAGTTCTAGTTTCACTTCTGCTCTGTGACATTGGGCAACTCCTCTTCCTAGTAAGGCCTCAAATTGCACTTGTGTATAAAGAAGAGGTTGCACTAGATAAGAGAGTGAAGAGCTTATCTCATTGGGGGCAATTTAAAAAGCATATTAAAAGATCAGGTAAAGTTTGGAGCTTACTCAATAGTAATGTACCAATGCCAGTTTCTTAGGTTTATAAAAATACTCAAGCTTACTGTTAACAATGGGGGGAACTGAGAGATCGCTCAGTACTATTTTTGCAACTTTTCTTTAAATCTAAAATTAATTCCAAAAAGAATTGTTTAAAAGATGATTAGGTAAGTTTCAGATTCTACTCATATGTTCATTTATTCAACAAAGATTGATTGTTATGTGTCAAGCACTGGGTATACATCAGTGACAAAAGGAATGATCCCATCCCTTGTGGGGTTTACAATCTAGTGGTAATTTGACAGGAATAATATCCCTTTGCTTCTTTAAAAAGCAAATCTCAATTATGAAATGTAGTAGCTTAATCAAATTTTGTCTGATGGCATTTACAAGCAGAATCCTTGCTCTATCACTTTCTAACTGTGTGACTTTGGCAAAGCTAACTTTACTGTGCATAGGTTTCCTCACAGAGATAAGATGGGGCAAAAATTGATTCTCTTTAAAATGCTTAACAGTGCATAGCACGCATTAAAATACATACTAAATATTAGTTACTATCCTTATGATGATAACAATTATTAAAAAGAGCAATTGGTAACACAAATATGGGGACGCATAATATTGACAGGAAGAGTGACATTTTTGTCAAGAAGGACTTGAGTGTGAAAACAAACGTCCTTGGGGCAGTGACCATCATAGCGTGAGGTCAGAAACCACTGCTCCGCCTTGCCCTCGCGCTGAGGCTCCGCCCCGCCCTCGCGCCGAGGCTCCGCCCCGCCCTCGCGCCGAGGCTCCGCCCCGCCCTCGCGCCGAGGCTCCGCCCCGCCCTCGCGCCGAGGCTCCGCCCCGCCCTCGCGCTGAGGCTCCGCCCCGCCCTCGCGCTGCGGCTCCACCCCTCCCTCCCCGCCTCTGTCTGCAGCAATCAGCTTCGCTCCGCCCCTGCACTCAGCCCCGCCTCTTTTTTCTTCTGGCTCAGCCTTCGCCCCACAGAGCGTGGGGGTTTGACGCCCACGCTAATGGGAAGGGCTCAAGGAGGAGCCTACGCCGACAGGAATAAGAAAACATCTGTTTTGAACCCCCTCGTTGAAATCCCGGATCCTGGCAGGGCGGGGCGAATCTGAAGCTTTGGCGCTTAGCTTTGCATAACAATGTAGAGCTTTGCATAACCAAGGCACGCAGGCATTTAAAGGCACCTCCTGCCTCAGGCTCCAGACCTTGTGGTTATTTTCACGCAGACCGACCTTTTGGAATGATGCCCCTAATGCGGGCTCCCCTCCTGATGGCCCTGGGCTTGCTTTTCGCTGGCTCCGAGGCCTTTGGAAAGGTCTCAAAGAAACAGGTGAGTGTAGCGCTTTAGGATGCTGCTTCCAGCTTTACAGCCCAGCTGGGGTGGTATGGGTGGGGATGGGATATTGGGAGTGGCTACTGCCATCTCAAGAATTCCATCTCTGCTGCAGAGCCTTCCAGAATCACTAACGGTGGGACTGTGAGTGGGTTCTTTTCTTTTTAGTAGTTTCTTTCCCCATGTGGGGGAGAAAGAAGCTTTCCTCTACTTTCGAGGTTCTGTGGGTTGGTCTAATAATCAAATTGGTATGAGACAGATTAATAAGAGAAAATAAGCAAATTTAATTACGTATATATGAAACATGCAAAAGTAGCAAATCTAGGAGGGACCTATTCTGAATCCCTTCACCCATTTGTACAGTGAGGGTGGTCTATAACGCCTTGCTCAGCCTTAGACTTCTTTGGAATGTTTAACCTCACTCAATGCATTCTGCCCTCTGAATGAAATTTTGTGGAACCAGACGACTACAGCACTGCTCCCAGGCCCAGAGGCGCCGTCCTGTTTACCAGTCAACCCCATCCCCACCATAAAGAGGCATGGCAGTCATCCCTTCCCTCTATGTACTTCTCTGTGGCTCCGCTTATTCCGATGGTTGGATGGGTTTGAAAGGCCCTCTGAGCCAGAAGATCCAGACTTGTTCCTCTGGTGACAAAGATCAAGCTCTGCTTTTGGTTGCGAGCCACAGAGAAGCACCTACCTCCAAGCTTGCCCCTTTCATTTCTCATTTACCTCAAGCTCCAAACCCTAGGAGAAGGAAGGTCAGTCATTATGAGACCTAGAGAAGCCTAGTCCCATTGCCTGCATTGCTGCAGGCAAGACACTTTGTATCTCTGGCAGCAAAGAGCAAGGCCCAGCTTAGATCCCCTTCTTCTAACCACCTTGGAAAAGTATTTGGGAGCAAGGAACAGTGTGGTGTAGAGGAAAGTGGAATAGGACTGAGAGTGGGAGGCTTGGCTTCTGATCCTGTCTCTGTCTCTAATGCATGGGCATGGCCTTTAGGCTCTTTGAACCTTAGTCCGTTCATCTGTAAGATGCATAGGATGATGCTAACCTGCCTTTCTCGTGGATTTGGGGTGAAAGGAAATGTTCTTATGGACGGTAAAGCTCTAAAATTTTAAAGTGATATAAGTCAGTAGGCTCAGCCTCACCCTACCCAGGAGCAAGGAGTCTGTTTTATCTATTGAATGAAGGAGCAAGGACCTTTGGCCTTATTTTTTTTCTAGAGGATTCAGTTTGTCCCTGAGCGTAGGTTGAGAATAGGTTGAGTCTCCTGGCTCCAGGTCTGACTGCTGTGAGGTGGATATGAGGTGGAGTTCAGCTAAAGCTGGAGCTTGTCCTACATCTCCATTCTTCTGTATGTCTTGGCTGTGGATTTGTGGCCATTCCAGGCCATTCCAGGGGATGTTAGATTAGCAGTTTTTGGAGAGGCCCTGAGACATCATGGAGTTCACCCACTTCACTCAAGCTCACAGAGGAGGAGAGGGGACTCACCCAAGATAACACAGCAAGTGGCGCTTTGTACCCTTATCTGCTCTGATCCACATGTTCTGTGGGCTCATGTGGTTTAAAGTCCTGACCCTGAGATCACGGGCCAGATGAAGGCTGTGGGGTGATGGTCAGTATTTGAGCATCCGGAATTCTGAGTTCCAGTTCCTCTTCTAGCACTAACCAGTCTCCAGATGCTGGGCTGTGGTGAGCATTGGATACCAGGGGAGAATGTCTAGCCTTATGCTGGGCTTACAGACTCATAATGAGTGTCATTGTAGTGCACATACTATATGCTATGTGTTAGACCATGTGCTTTTTTCCTAATATACTTTTTTTTGAGGAAATACTTGTAGATTTACAGCGAAGTTGCACTGCTAATGCAGTGATCCCACATGCTCCTCACCCAGTTTCCCCTAATGTTAACACCTTATTTACCACAGTGCGCTTGTCAAAACTGAAAAACCAATATTGAGACATTACCATTAACAAAACACTAGATGTTATTTGGATTTTAGTAGTTTTTCCAAGAATGACCTTTTTCTCATTAAAGATCTAATCCAGGTACCTACCACATTGTCATGTCTCCCCAGTCTCCTCTGGTCTGTGACAGTTTTTTAGTCCAGTGTTTTCATGGGCTTGAGGATTTGTGACCTGTACTTTCTGTTTACAGACTTCTCCCTTTTGCAGTAGTCCTGTGAGAAGATAAAATTATGCCCACTTGGTAGATGAGGAAATTGAAATCAAGAGGGGTTTGCTTAGCCATGGTCTCAGCTAGTAAGAACGGCTGAGGTATGATTTGACCCCATATTTCTTCCTCCAGAGCTCTGTCCTATGTTGACCCATGTTGCCTCTTCCTGCATGCTGGGATGGCCAATATCTGGTGCCAGGCCTGGCCCTTGGTGGGCATTGCTAATGCATCATTTCTGGATGCAGGATTCATTGCCACAGAAGCCTTTAGTCAGGCATCAGGAAACAACCTTGTATTCCCCTTCACAACTGTAATTATTTGGGTCGTCACCACGCACTGGGAGAAAGGGAAGTTTAGGAGGGGATTCTTTATCTCCAATTGGGCACTTTGGACACCTCCCCCAACCTGGAATCAATCCTCCATATGAATCAGGCTGCGTTAGAATCTGTGAGGCCAGTGCCCCGACTCTTAATTCCAGGCACTCATTCATTTGACAGTGGCCTCTTAACTGGTCTCCCCACTTCTACCTTGTTCCTCTCCAGGCTCTTCTCAGCCATTAACCAGAGCATGGCACTCTCCTGGGGTTCTCTTGTACTTGCAGAGAAATTCCAGGACCTGTGAGGTCCTGCATGACCTTTCACCCTTCCAATCTCATCTGGGTCCCTTGTCCACTGCATCTAATCCCCTGGCCTTGTAGTAGCAGAGCAGCTAAGCTGCTTTCTACCACACGACCTTTGCACATGTTCCCTCTGCCTGGACGTTTTTCTCAGTACTTACATGGCTGACTCCTCATCCTGCTGGAGTCCAGCTTAAGTATCACTTCTTCACCACCCTATTTAAGTCCTTTATTACTTTCAACCTTACCATTTATTTCTCTGTGGCACTCAGAAATCAGAGCGGGTAATATTTATTCACATGAAACTGTAAGCTCCTCAAGACAGGACAGGACCATTTCTAATTGTTTACCACTGTTTAACACAGCACTTAGCCCATGGCCTGTGATCATTGCTCCATAAATATTTGTACAAGGAATGTTGAAGGATGCATTTATTAATTCCTTCCCCGTGTAAGGCACCATGGGGAATACAGGGATGAATCAGACTCTGTCCTGCCTTTCTTAGTCATAGCATGATGTTTCATTCCAAGGGACAGAAACCCATTCCAAGAAGCTCCTGATTCTACTGCCTTGTCGTAGAATCTCATGGAACTAGTGGCAGGTAGAAGAGGCTGGGATGTCTGCTGGCTGTCATTTAGTGAGCCAACTCATGCTTTGGATCTGGCATTGTGTTGTGACCTTCACACACATGCTGTCACCCTTGCAACAGCCCTGAGAGGAAATGCCTTCACTTAAAAAATGTAGAAATTGGGCTCCAATGAGGAAACTGGCCCTATATAATCACATGAGATGGTGACTGAGCTGTGATTTCAACCCATGTCTGGTGACTAAAGCCTCGATTTACCCTCCATCTCATTCTAAAGCCATGCCTTTTACTGCCTGTGTAGTAGGAGTGGGGAGAGGGGAGGTGATTCTGTCTGTTCTTTTTTTCAGAGACCAGTAGAGCCCCTTAGTTCTTGCCCCTTTGTCTTGGTCATAGGTTATGGATTCAGTAGTTCTTATCTCATCCCAAAATTATGACCCAGTGACAGTACAAAGCCCAAAATCCTCGGAATAATTTTGCCTCCATCTCAATTCCCAGATGGGAGGCAGAGTGAATCTATCACCTAACCAGCTTGGGTTAGGTGTTCCCTTTTGGCCCGGTTGGCTGTGTGTGTGTTGAGGATGAGGATAAGCTTAGGGGATGGGACCGGCAGGTTTTCCTTCTAAGTTGAGACTTGCGTGGTGGGAGTGCTATTTCTCAGAGTTGGTCTTCAGGGGGCTGGAAAAGGTGTGAGCAGGTGTGGGCAGAGTCTGCATAGTGTAGGAAGTTTAAAAGATCATAGACGAGCCAGGTTCTGTGGGAGTGGGGAGACAGTGGTCATGTGGAATCAGGAGACCTCTGGGGATGCAGAAGATGAGAAGTGGCTCAGCAGGGGAGGAGGGTGACTCAGGTGGGGGCAGGGCATTAGCTGTGGGATGGGAGTAAGAAAGCACTGGTTAGGACTGGGGGAGTTCGTTCACTGGGATTGTTCATCAACAAGTGGCCCACTGGGATCTTTTCATGTGTGTCCTATTCCCTTCCTGGATTAGTTGCACACCCCATTGAGAGTGGGGTTTTGGATGTTGTTATATTTCCCACTGTGTTTTGTGTGCCCATTGTCCCTGGCTGTGGACCGGGAAGCGGGGACAAGATGTGTGATGGAAATAACGTCCTGAGCATGGGCTTCAAAGGGGAATCTTCCAGGATTTCCACTCTAAGGAGATCCCAAGACTGGCTGGAGAGGAGTGGGGAACAGGGAGGTGGGAGATCAGAGGAGGTACCTACCAGAGGTGGATATGGTTAGTTTTGAAGTTCAAGGTCTGGTGTACTATGCTTTATAGTTTAGCACACTTTTGGGAGATTATGTCTTTCAAGTATTTTACTTTAATCTGCCTATGAAAGGGGTAGCATAAGCGTTATCCCAGGTTTATAAATGTGCAGTTACAGGTGAAGCTCAGAGAGGTGAGGTACCCCTCCCCCAAGGTCACACTGTCAGTAGCCGATTCTGTTGATTCTTCTGACCTGTGAGATTTCTTTTTTGTCAACTTTACTTTTCTCTTCTTTTCTTGCGGCCATGATTGTCCCTAGCCACTTCGGTTCAGTAGCTTTTCCTGGGAGAACTGTGACGATGGGAAGGACCCTGTGGTGATCAAAAGCCTGACTGTGGAACCTAACCCCATTGTAGATCCTGGAAAAGTGACTGTCAGTGCCGAGACCCAGACGAATGTCACCCTCAATGCTCCTCTGAAGGTGAGCCTGGGGTGGGTGGGATTGGTGAGGATTTGGAGGGAAGGTGCCATGGGCCAGCTGGCAGGGGCCTTGAGGAGTGTATGCCCAGAGAGCTGTGAAGAACTGGCATCTCAGAGCAGGAAAGAGCGCATGGATTTGTAGACTTGTACTCAAGTTCCTAGCAGCTCAGTATCAGAGTTGGAAGGAATCTTATGTAAGCCCCCAAAGCTTCCTCCTGAAGACACAAATGACTGATTTCCTCACACCTGGCAGGGAGCCTCCTGGACAGGACGGCACAGTGCTCACTGTTGTCTGACAGCTTTGGTTAGGCAATTTGGTTTTGGTGGTGGTGTCATTATTTATTATAAAACAGACATCAATTAGCAAGTGATCTGTAGTCAGCTTTAGGAGACACAAGTGGTCAAAATGAGGGGGAGATAAATTTCATTACTTGGTGATAAGGGGTAAGCACTGAACATTTTGAAAGGCTAGTGTTTGGAATGTTCCCTCATGTAACATACATATTAATTTTTAATGGATGTCTGTGAAAATAAGTAGTGTTCCTTGTAAATGTCCTGTCATCTAACTCCTCACAAAACTGTCATTGTTAGCTATTTATATATCCTGTCAGATTTTTTTCTGCGTTTGTAAATATATATGAATTTATACTAATGGGATACTATGACATGTGCTATTAAACTTGCTTTTTTCTTTTTTCTTTTTTCTTTTTTGCAGCATACAATATGTTCCATACCTTTTTCTATGGCATTTGGCATAGGGGTACCTAATCATTTTTAATGACAGAAATATTATGTTGTAGATCTGTCATGATTTGCTTAACAAATCTATTGTTGGACATCGAGTTTGTTTCCAGGGTAGTTTTTTTGTTTGGTTTTCGGCTATTATAACACCTTTGCAGAAAGGCGTTAATTCTTGTAATGCACCTTTTTCTACTTTCCTGATTCTCTAGACACAGACTTTTTAGGTCTTGATACATACTGCCAAAGTGCCTCCAGGTGTTTGAACCCTGTTTATCCTCTTAACCAGCAACAGTGGATTTGCCTTTTCCCACATATTTGTTGACAATGAGCATTTTATAAAAATGTGTTTCCAGTCTTCTGTGGCATCCCTAATGAGGTTAAAGGTCCTTTTATAAGTTTGCCTTTTGCAGTTGCTTTGGGAAAATGGAGGAAACAATGCCACAGTTAGCCATGTAGCAGTTAGATGCAAATGCATTTCAACTCAAGTGTTAGCTTCAACCATGGGTGATGACTCCCTAAAGAATTCTAAGACTGTGTGGTCCAGAGAAGGCGAATAAAATCACACTTGATAATAATGTCTGCCATTGGCACAGGAAAGGATAATTTGGGGGCACACACCACAGTATTGTCATTTCTGGATCAGAGTATCTCTAAGATCCTAACCAATTAAAAACTCTGTGATTGAAATGAAATGGTGACCTTTTAAAGAGGCAGAGGAGCTGGTATGTTTGCCTTGGAATTTACATGTTTTCAAACTCTTTCTCATCAGGTGGAATTAACTGTGCAGAAGGAAGTGGCTGGCTTCTGGGTCAAAGTCCCATGTGTGGAACAAATGGGGAGCTGTACCTATGAAGACATGTGTAATATATTTGACATTTTTCTTCCTCCTGGGGAGCCCTGCCCAGAGCCGCTGCATACCTATGGGCTTCCCTGCCACTGTCCCTTCAAAGAAGTAAGTACTTAGGGAGGGAGAGCATTATCCCTGTGGCTTGAGTAACGGCATGGGGTTTAGAGCCAAGGGTCCTTGCATTTTCCTCCTGCAGATCTGGATGTCTGTAAACTGGTGAGATCAATGCTGAGGTGCTTATCTTTTGGAGGCCTCAGTTTACCCATCTGCGAAATGGGAGACTTGAACTTCAGTGTGACCTCCAGTGCTCTTTTGCTATAACATTCCATGGTCTGCAGTGCATGACGATCTCTAATCTCCTATGGCTCTTAGGAGAATGGGAGGTGGGCCCCATCTGTAGACTCCCCCTGACCTGTGATCCACTGGCTTTTCTACAGGGCACATACTCACTGCCCAAGAGTGTCATCACTCTTCCTCACCTGGACCTGCCCAGCTGGCTCAGTACTGGGAACTACCGCATCCAGAACATCCTAAGCAGCGGCAAGAAACGTCTGGGCTGTTTCAAGATCCAAGTCTCTCTTGACACATAACACGGCTCCAGCTACAGCAGGATGAAGGGATGTGAGGAAGGCATCCTCAGTCCTCTTTCTTGCATTTGCCAAGGCCAAATTTTGATTCTCTTTCCCTCTTCAAGCCCCTTTCCACAGTGATGCCACTACCCTCGCCGAAAATCATTTTGTGTCACCTGTATTTCAGGCATGGACAAGCAGCCCTAACCTGAGGGAGGATGAACTTGGTGGTTCTTGATAGCCCAGGACATCGACCGGGCTGGCCACTTCCTTTTCCTCCTGACCCCTGTGGCTTTCTCTCTAATAGCTTAACTCATTTTCCAAACAGTCAAGGAATAGGACCAATGTGTTTTGTGAACCCAAGTTCAGACCGACCCAGGCTTGCTCTTTATGATTCCCTTATTAAATTTTTTTGGTCACTGACTTAAAAGTCAGAGTATTAACAGTTTTTATTTTACTCCAACCCCCAACTTGGAATGAAGAGCCTGAAGTAGTTGATCTCAGTCTATATCTCCATTACCTTCTGATTAATTGAGTGCTCTTTTAGATTTGCCCATTTAACAGTGGGGCATAGTGCATCCTAAAGAGGCAGAGCGTGTGGTGGGGGGCTTCACTGGGAGAGAGAGTTAAGAATGCTCTAAATGTTTAAGATAATTTACATGCTCAGGTGCCTGCAGGGCTCAGCCTGAGTCATAAATGAGTGATGAGGACAAGGAACTTGTGTGTCTTCTTTTTTTCCTCTTTGTAACCACACATATGCATTGATACGAGGCAGCCAATGCCCAGTCTCGAGTTGGGGATATAATCAGGGATGTTGGGGCCTGGGGTGAGTTAGAAAGAGCACATGCTGTTTGTCAAGGCTGCTGTCTAAGGTAGAGCCAGTTAGTCCCACATGAGAATGCTGTGGGCCAAGTTTGCCAAATATTCTCAATTTTCTTTTCCTTAGAGAAGCCAGAATCCAGACTTTTATATGAAACCTAAGGATGTTTAAGTATTGGCAGATAATTATTTTTTTTTAAACACTGAGCAGGCTGAAGGGGCCAAACATACTTGTTAGTGGGGAAGTTTGGCTCAGGGTAGCCAATTTGCGACCTTGAATGTGAGAACATGCATGTCTCATCCTTTCAGTCTCAAGACAATTCCTGTGGCACTGTTTTTCCCCACCAGGCTGAATCCATGATGTTGGACCCAAAGAGTAGGCCCTTCTAGTGCTGGGGGCGGTAGAGGCAGCTTCTCAGAGTTGTGACCATTCTCAAGGTAAATGTGGCAGATGCTAAAGAGCTGGACCCACCAGCAGCTGCTCTGGGGCAGGGGTTCAGTGAAGAGAAGTGGACTCATGTCAGGTGCCTGGGTTTGTCCATCATCTTGTCATCCATGACAACTCACTGACCCACGAATGAGCCCTGAGTTCAGGGCTTATTTGAAGTCTAGAATGGTAGTACAGTCATGTGACACTTAGGGGGATACATTCTGAGAAATGTATTGTTAGGCGATTTCGTCGTCGTGCGAACATCACAGAGTGCACTGACACAAGCCTAAATGGTACAGCTTACTACACACCTAGGCTATGTGGGATAGCCTGTTGCTCCTAGGCTACAAGCCTGTGTAGCATGTTACTGTATTGAATACTATAAGCAACTGTAACCATGGCAAACATTTGTGTATCTAAACTTTGAAAAGGTACAGTGAAAATACATGCTTATGATGATGCATGGTGCTAAGATGTTATGACAGCTATAGTGTCACTAAGCAATAGGAATTTCAGCTCCATTATGCTTCATATATGCAGTCTATTAGTATGCAGGGCATGACTGTACGTATTTTTAACGTGCCGAGAATTCCTCCTCTGCCTTGGCTGTGTATATTTTCATTGACCACATCTCGGGATTTCAGGAGCATTTGTGGTGGGCTGTTCCTGTTGGAAAGCTTTGCTGCAGAGGTGCAGAAAAGCCTATGTGATTCCAGGGACTGAGTCTTGTTACACCTCATGAGCTGCTTGTAACTCGGCTCCATTTGGCCTCATCACCTTTCAGCTTCCTGGGTTTGCTCCTTTGCTTTTCCGTTGCGACATGACTTCTCCAATTTTTGTTCCCTTCCTGAATCTCCCATTTTTCAGTTTACATCTTCGAATGGAATCTCTGGCTCATTTAATCTTTTATGCCATGCCATGCTTTTCGGTCAAATGCTTTTCTAAATTTAAGTGGGGAGGCAGGTGAAAATCTCAAATCACAGGGCAAAAGAGACTTTTTAATAAATGGTGCTGAGTCACCTGGGAAGTCATTTGGAAAACGTTTAAATTAGATCCATACTTTACACCATCTGCAAGAATAAATTCCAAATGGCTACAGGGTCTAAATGTAAAAAAAAAAAAATTCAACCATACAAATTCTAAAAGAAAATATGAGTTAAAAAATTCAGAGGTAATTAAAGATTGATATATATGACTACATAAAATTAAAAAAAATGCTTGTCAAGAAGAAAATATTTACAGCATATATCATAGAACAAGGGTTAACATTCCTACGTTTGAATTCACCCATGATTAGAGAACTGTAAGTTGAAGCAATACTGAGATAACATCACCTCTCAGATTGCTGAAAAATAGAAAGTATGACATTGTACTAGGCAAGGCGGTATGGAACTAGGCACTCTCATGCATAGCTGGCGGGAATGCAAACTGGTACAACCTTTTCTGAGGGGAATCTGTCAGTACCTAACAAAACTTCAAAAGCACTTACCCTTTGACCCAACCATCCACTACTGGGAAATTTCCTCTGAAGATACACTTCTAACAATACAAAATATACATGTATAAGATTATGCATTGCTACACTGTGGTTGAGAATATCGAAACAACTCAAGTGTCCATATGTAAGAGAGTAAACTGAATAAACCAGAGCATATCGCCTGAAGTATTATTCAGCTGTAAAAAAGAATTGGGAAGATCTCTGAATTGATACAAAATTATTTCCAGGATATATTAAGTGCAAAAAGCAAAGTGCAAAAAATGTGTAATGTGCTATTTTTTGTGTAAGAAAGGAGAGAGTATAAGAAAATATACATGGATCTGCACATTTTTATGAAATAAGGAAAGATGAGCCAGAAACTAATCAATTATCTACAGAGGGAGATAGGAATATAGTGGAAATGATAGTAGTATAAAGAATGAGGGGTAGTGGGGAGGCACATCTGAGTATATCTTTTTGTATAACTCTGACTCTTAGACCTGTAATAACGTTCCTCGTATCCAAAACATGACTAAAATGAACCAGGAGATGAGGGAAATTCAATATGGAATACAAACAATAACAAAAAATCTAGTTGTGTTTCAAATGAGTAATATAACCACACTGAAGGTGGTGAAGAAATAAGTTACAGTATTTTGATGGGATACTATATAAAGCTAAGGATAAAATGCAAAAAAAAAAAAAAAAAAACCAAAATAGAAACTATACAAATATGAAAAGAAAACTTTAAAAATGCAGAAGTAATAAAAGATTGATACATTTATTTACATAAAAATGCTTGTCAAGAAGGCAAGCATATATCATAGACAAAGGGTTAATATTTTCTTAATATACCTTGTGCTATTGGTGGTGTATCTAACCTGACCTGTATCTAACCTGTATCTTGCCTAACCTGAGGTCACCACATTTTTTTCCTGTTTTCCTCTAACAGTTTTATAGTTTTAAGTTTTACATTTAGGTCTAAGGTCCATTTCAAGTTGATTTTTTAATATATGATAAGTATGGATCTGATTTTTTCTTATATGGATAGCCAACTTTTGCAGTACTATTTCTTAAAAAGGTGATCCTTTCTCCACTACTTTGCCTCTGTATCTTTGTTTAAAATCAGTTGTCCACATATGGGTAGAATTTATTTCTGGACCGTCTATTCTGGCCTATTGATCTATTTGTCTGTCTTGGCACCAATACCATGTAGTTTTGATTACTATAACTTTGTTATAATTCTTGAAATCAGTGTTAGCCCTCCAACTTTGTTCTTCTTTTTCAAAGATGTTTTGGCTATTCTAGGTCCTTTACATTTCCATATGAATTTTCAAATAGGTTGGTCAATTTATATGTATACAGAGCTTATGAATTTGGCAAGAATTGACATCTTAGCTATAATGAGTTTTCTGAGCCACAAACAAGGTGTATCTCTCCATTTATTTAGGTCTTAATTTCTTTTAGCAACATATTATACAGTCTAGTGTACAACTGTTTCATATTTTTCATCAGATATATCCCAATTATTGCATATTTTTGATGCTATTGTAAGTGTTCGTCCTGATTGTTCTCAGCTAATATAAATACAATTGGATTGTGTATATTGATCTTATATCCTGAAGCTTTGTAAATGCAATTATAGTAGTTTTGTAGATTCCATTGGATTTTCTACATTGATAATCATGTTATTTTCATATGAAAACAGTTTTACTTCTTCCTTTCCAATCTAGATGCTTTTTGTTCCTTTTTCTTGCCTAATTTCACTGTCTAGGAATCTCGTACAATATTAAATAAACGTAGTGAGTGGACATCTCTATTTTGTTTCTGATCTTACAGGGAAAGCATTAGTCTTTCCCATTGAGTATGACGTTAGCTATAGGTTTTTCAAAGATGCTCTTTACCCTCTGTGGAAGTTCTTATCTAGTCCTGGTTGCTGGAAGTTTTACATTAGGGATAGACATTGGATTTTGCCAAATGCTTTTCTGTGTCTATTGAGATGATCATATATTTTTTCTTTTTAGTTTATTAATATGGTGAATTACATTGATTTTCAACTATTAAACCAGTCTCATATTTCTGGGTTAAATCCCATTTGGTCATGATGTATTATTCTTTTCATATATTGTTGAATTTGATTTGCTAAAACTGTTTAGAATTTTTACATCTATGTTCATGGAAGATTTTGGTCTGAAGCTTTACTTTCTTGTAAAGTCTTTACCTAGTTTTGGTTCTCATAGTGTTTTTAACTCACTTTCTTCCACTGATAAACCACAAATATATTTGTATATCAATAGATGCATTTTTGCAATGTTTGGGAGCATAACAGCATTTTGTTCTGGATGAACCATAATTTAACGTAATGTTAGATGTTTGTTTCCAACTTTTTACTGTTATAAACAATACACACTTTTATTCTGCATAAATTTTTGCGAACACAAAAGATTTTTAGGATTAATTCCTAGAAATAAACTGAGTGCGTCAGAAAGCTACACATTTTAAGACTTATGTATTGTAAAACAGTCCTTCAGAAAAACATAACAACATATATTCCTATGTGCAGAGTATAATATTGTCTGTTTTTCAAAACTCTTCCTAAAACTAAATATTATTATTATATTTTTAATATTATTTTTTAAAGTAGGTCAGTAGTCCTTGCAATTTATGAAAGCCACACAGACTTCTCAACCCTGTTAGTCTAAATCAGCTCTAAAGGGCTTTAAAGTACTAGAGAAGGAAAAACATTGATAGATAGATGATGTCCTTCTAGGTAGAGAAATCACCATAATGATGAAAGATCACTAAGAGATTTGTTTTTATCCCTTAACCTACCTCTGATATGCCCTATGCCCATATCTCCAAGGCAACAGTACCAGTAACTTGCTGATGGAGAGTACTCAGTTTTCACACATGTGGTTAAAGGATATATTTTTTTCTTTTTACTTTCAGGATGTCAGAGCTGGAAGAGCTCTTAATAACCAATCAGTCTAATCCTTCATTTCACAGATGAGAAAACTGACACAGGGAGAGAGAAGAACTTGCCCAAGATCCTATAGGAAATCAGAGGTAGAGCCAATGGTTGAACAAAATTACTGCTAAGTTCTATTTCTGTTCTGTCTGTGACTCTTCTACTTAGAAGGATATCTAAATAGAAAATCCCCTTCCCGAATATACACTTTTCTAAATCTGATGTGTTAAGAGAAGCAACTATCAAAAAGAGAAATCAATATGCATTTACATTTATGTTTGGTCTTTGTTTCCAGGGATATCATGGGTAAAAAGCATCCCTTTTCTCATTAAATGAGGCTGACAATATGAATGGTTGAATGTAGTTTTGGTTTAGAGGTACAAAAGCCCTCCAAAAAAAATCTAAAACCAACAAAGACATAGCCTGAGAGGTAGCAGTACTGACTTGCATCACCTACATTTCTCTTGGAAAGATAAAAAAGTCGCTAATTAATATAGAGATGTTGGGGTTTGATGAATGTATATAACAGCCACAGTGAAAGTTAAACTGGGGATGGGAAGAAGGGAGAACTATTAGAAAAAATTAGATAATTATGCATGGACACCTGTGGAGTTGGCTATAGAATGGTTGATGGGTTGTATCAGCTCATAGAGGGCTTGGTATGTTCCAAATATACACCCCAAAAGGCCCAGGATGCTGATCATGATGTCCTTTGCAATGGTGACACAGCTCATGTCTTCAGGGTAAAAGGTGATGAGCTCCAGGAGGGGTGGGATGATGAGGGCCAGGGCACTGCTGCTCACAGAGCCCACCAGGGAAATAACCAGGTCCAGGCGTGGGATGAGGATGGCTGAGACACCTGTGGGGACAGAATTTAGAATCACTGAATGTTCTTGCAAGAAGGGAGTTCAGAAATAAACCATTTCTTTGGAGTCTTATAATTCCACAGTTGCCTGAGAAGCCATTTTGGAGAGGTGGGAAAGAAGCCCACTGCAGACTTGAGCAGTGGATTAGGCCCTATGGCTCTGGGCTCCCACCTCCCACACATATAGATGCTCTCCTTTAATGTTTTATCTATTGGGTTTTTCACCTATAATATTTATTGGAAAGGCCCCTCTACCACCTATCGGTTATAACCTTCTCATTGTAGAGATGGGAAAATCTAGAGCTCTAGGGGGAACTGGACGTGCCCTAGGTCACAGAGAGCTGAGAATCCATTGAAATGCCCAATCTAAGGCCTTTTCCACTTTAATCTGCTGCCTCTCGTTTATAGGAAAGAACTTGATATACCTTAGGTACTCAAAAAATGCTTGCGTCTTACCCAGACACTAAATCTACAGTGAATTTGTACTAATGCCCATAATATAGCCACTGTCTAGAAGCAAGAACTGTTAAATAATGAGAGAGGGCTCATTGTCGTCAGAATCTCAACCACTTGTTTTCTTACTCTTTGAAGGACATAGATAATTAAGTAGGGCATAAAACGTGAAGACAGAATTCAGCTGCTCATTTCCTATCTCTTCTATAAACACTCAAATCTTCCTCTTTTATATATATGATGAACATATATCATGGATTTTCCAGGAGAGTTTAATTTTGATAATGATTGAATGAATAAATATATAACTTATGTGATTCAACTTGAGACAACCATTTGATTTTCCTATGAACGAATTAGGAAAAACCTGTTTTAGAAAGCACTCTTCCTAGCTTGCTAGATCTTAAAGAAAACATCACCTCTTTCTGAAATAGTTTCAACATATCCATCAGAGAATGAGAGAGATTCATATAGACTCTCACAGTTGAGAGTCCATCATCCCTCTGATGGGGATGGTCCCCATCCACAGCACGTTTAATAAATTGCTTACTGGAGGATGTACAGACAAAAATCAGTGTCTGTTCTCCAGGAGAGCTCACAGTGACAGGGCAGAGAAGATATGTTCAAGGAAGCTCTAATGCAAGGTAGACAGGAGGATTACTCTAGAAGGGTCAGATCTGGTTAAGTTGACTCACTGCTCAGAGATTTTCCATGGCACCCCATGGCCTAATCGCCTTAGCACAAGGTCCCGTAGGACTTGGGCCTTGCCAAATCCTCTGGCTCATGTTTCATCACTCCCCACTGCTTTTCATTCTCTAAAGAGGCCAGATGAGGTACCTGCCTCAGATCTGTACAGAGCCTGTTCCTTACATGTGGTATACGCCTCACTCCTCCATTTGCCTATGACTTATCTTTTAGGTCTTAACTGAAATATCACTCCACTGGAGAGGACTCCCTGACCTGATCCAGGAAGGCTAAGTTATAGGATCCTAATATTCTTCTAGGGTTTCCTCTTCTTATGTTCTTAACCATTGGATGGTACATCTTTACATACCATCTTCACATTCGTCACAATATGCTGTAACAAGTTTCTTGCATATATTTCCCACTCAACCGTAAGCCTCATGAGGGCAGGAGCCATGTCTCCTTCATTATTCGTTATTGTGTCCCTAGTGTCTATCACAATGTCAAGCACATAGTAGGTACTCAGCAAATGGTTGTTGAATGAATGAAGGATAACGGAATTGACAGGTGAGTAAGGGAGGAGGAAGTGTGCATTTAGCACATACCTGAAGCAGGACATGTTATTATGTTAGCCGTCTCTGGTGATGACTCTCCTGTTCCCGAGAGGCCTGAACTACTGTTTTTTTTTTTTCCTTTTTAACTTACACCCTTCCTATTAGGAAAGATCTCAAAACAACATATTTATGGGCTCCTGATGTCTTGGTACAGACCAGGAACTCTAAAATGCTTTAAGCCAAACAGGTGTGCTGTTTCTGCTGACTGAACTTCAATTATGTGAGGTGTAACATCTGATATAGCCTGTTCTTCTTCTGGACTGCTCCAAGAGTTACAGTTTCTCCTAACCCCAAACTGAAATGGATTCCCTTAACTATAAACTCTGACTCGTGGAGTCTTTAAGAGCCAATTTGCTCTCTTTCTCTTTCACAATAATCTCATAGGTGGTGGAGGACAGATATAGAAGTTCCCCAAGCCCTCACTTCCCCAAGAACATCCCTAGTTCTTTCCCTCACTCCCCATGGGATACTTTTTCTGGTCTTCCTTCTCTGGTCTTGCTTCAGAGAAACAATTCCTCAACTCTGTTAATAATGTTTACAAAACATCTACCATAGCTTCTAATGTAAATGAATGAGTGAATAAATGAATGAAAGGAAGCATGAGGGAAAGAAGAAAGGGAAGGAGGGTGGAAAGGAGAAGAGTACACTCAAAAAATTATCTTCTCCACAATCTTAACAAGTCAGCCCCTTAAGGTTTTTCTCAACAGTTAAATAGTGCTTTACGATAGGGCACTTGACTTTAATTTATGATAGGAAGAAATATGGCACAATGGAAAACACAGACCTGCATTCAAATTCCAGCTCTGGCACTTAGCAGCTCTATGATTTGGGCCAGTTTCCTCAACTGGTTACATTACATTGCTAGGCTGTCATAAGTATAGACAATGTCAGTATTGAGCTTGGCATACAGGAGGCATATAGAGGTGCTACTGAATGAATGACACTTCTTTCTCTCATAAAAAGCCAATGTATACTTCCTAAGTGTAGGCAGTAGAGATTAGTTTAACATTTACTATGTGGTAGTTTGTTAAGCCCATGTTTCAGGTGAAAAGTTGAGGTTCAGAGGTAAAGTATCTTGCCCAAGCTCATGAAGAAGGCAAGTAGCAGAGCCAATGGTATTCGAGTAGATGCCTGTGTGGTTCCCAGCCACAGCTTTGGGCAAAAAGTACCCTTTTATCCTACTCACAGGTCAGACAGACCAAGGCTGTGCGGACAGACAGGTTTGCAAACAGTGCCCAGTTCTCTGACACCTGGGAGATGACGATTGGGATGATGATCTCAGCTGGGACGTGGAACTGGAGGGCGTAGGTGAAGAAGATGCCAATAGAATACATCAACTTGACTGACTGGTACAACCTGCAGACAGATGGATAGGATGTGAAATGTGACATGGCTCCTGGGTGGAACCATGCAGGACTCACTGCACAGAAGCTGGTACTTGTCACTGAGTTATAGAACTGGCTAACTTTCATTAACTCAGGCCTGACCTGCCATCGGAGCCACCTAGGAAACTTACTGAAAGTACACATTCCTGGAGATTCTGATTCAACAGGCCTGTGGCTCAGAAATCAGTGTCTTTTTTCTTTTAGATTTAAAAGTGTATCCGCATAGAGTAAGAGTCACAGTACGCAAGTCACACAGTGAAAAGCCTCTCTCCCACCCTTGATTCCCAGTCTCCAGTTCTTCCTTCTATGGGTGATCCCACTAACAGTTTTCCTGTAGCCCTTCCAGAAATAATCGGTGGATAATACAAGCTTATATCGAATGTAGGCTGCATTCACGCACACACACACACACACATACACACACACACACACACACACACACACACAGTAGCATCCTTTACATATCATTGAGCTCCATTTTTGATCATTAAATATTTCTTGGAGTTTGTTGCCTATCAGTACACATAGATTTGGCTCTTCTATTTAACAGCTGCTTGGTATTACAATTGCTTGTATAAACTATAGTTTTTTAATCAGTCCTCAATTAATGGATAAATTATTTCCAGTCTTTTGCCAGTAAACAATGCTGCAAAAAATATCCTTGAACATATATCTACTTATGGTATACAACCCTAGAAGTAAAAAGGTTGAGTGAAAGTATATGTCATTTAAAATTGTGATAACTGTTGACATACTGCCATGTATTGTCCTAGCATATTGGAGGGCTTATTTCCCATGTCCTTGCCAAAACAGTGTATGAACACATCTTTGCCATTGGGCTTTTAAAAATTGGCACTTCTGTTATTATGAGGCAAACAGCATCTTTTCAAATATATAAAATGCCATTTTTGGACTTTGTCTATGAACTGTGTGCTCATGGCCACTTTTTCCCCTTGGATCATTGGTCTTTTTCTTTGTGGGAAGAGTTATCTGTTTATCCATTCTTTAAGGCTTCTCTGAAGAATCTCATGACCAGCCAAATTCAGAGCAGGTGTGAAATCCTCATGGCATCTGACGCCCATATTTTCCAGCTGAGGCCCTAGGAAGAAAAGCACCCTGCCCAAGGTAGCTAGTGGAGGCCCGAATTACCCAGAATAAGAATGGCCTATTAAGATGACATCTGACTTATGTAAATTAAGTCGCAACTTCAAAGAAATTCCACATTTATTATTTCATCTAGTCATTACCACAACACAGTGAAGGGGTGAGGCTGGTAATATTTTTCTCATTTTGCAGCTGTGACCTTGTGGGAAATGAATGCCACACTGTCCTACTCACCCCAAAATGCCCAGACTGTGGGGACATATAACAATGATGATAGCTAACACTCAATGTCTGCTTACTATGTGCCAGACACTTTTCTAAGCATTTTATGTATATTAAACCAATTAATCCTCACAATCGCTCCCTGAGACAGCATGGAAGTCATCTGGGCTGTTCAACAAACACTTCCAGTTCTTGCAGACACACTTCCCTGCCCCTTGGAGTGAGGTGTGGCCATGTGGTTTGCTTTGACTGATGAAGTGTGAGCACAAGAGATGTATGCTTTCACAGCTTTATGGTAGGACGTGATTTGTGTACTCCCTGCATGGCAACCAGCAACATTTTAGGGAGTGGCCGTTCCATCATTCTGGGCCCTGGACTGGGGATGCTACAGAACTAAGCCTCAGTTTTCCCTAATGGGACACGCAGCATGAGCATATTTTTAAGCACTTGTGTTTATTCAGCTATTGAGATTTTGAAGATATTATTAGACTGTAACCTAGTCTACCCTGACTGATAGAAATCGGCATTAGTATTACCCTCATTTTATAGAGGATGGAAATGAAGTCTTCAAGATTGGGCAGCTTGTTATAGGTCATATAAGAACCAAAATATAAATCTCATTACGTAGCTTTAGAATCTGTGCTCTTAAACAAGTGGCTCTACTGACTGCTTAGTCACTCTGCACCCAATACTTCCAGAATAATGAGAATGGCTAACACTAAATGAATGCTATGTGCCAGCCTCTAAAAATGTTTCTTGGATGAATGAATAAACAAGTAAATGAATGAATGAATGACTATAAGAACTCCAGACCAAATTCCTATGGCAGCCTAGGTCCATTTCTGGAATTGGGGGCCCAAGCAGTGGTCCATCTGCATCTTCAGTCATCACTCTGAAGTTATACTTTCTGTTATTGCTGTCTCTGCTTCCCAAACACTCCAGGCCATTCCTGTTTTAGGGCCTCTGAACCATAGAGTGAGACAGAGCAAGTATCAAGTTTCAGCTTCTCAAGAATAGTAGGAGCTGAGACAATTACATACCTTTCCAAATACCAATTTCCTCACCTATTAAATGGAATTGATAATAATCATGCTAACTCATAGGACTGCCTGGATTATCAAATTTACCTGTTGTTATAATACAAGTATTAGCAGTTAAATGTGCTATGATAACCCAATGGATGCCATATTTTGTTGCTGAGTCTCAGATTCCATGACTCTCCCCTCCCTACCCCAGGCAGGCAGGGACGTACCAGCAATTGGGCAAGTTGAGAGTGATGCTGGGCTGAGTACTTGATCCAAACTTCATGTAGCCAAGGGTCCCTAGGCAGACGTAGATGATGATGATAAGAGACATCCCCAAGTACAGAACAAAAGAAAACTGCTGTGGATGCTTCATCTGGTTTTTGAGAGGCAGAACCTGGTGGTGAAAGGAGGTTGTAAAAGAAAAGTTGCAAAGAGATGTGGCACCTTGCAAAGGAGCAGGTTCCTCATTAGCACAGACATCTTTCAGGTGGCCCTGGGTGGGAGAAGAGGGCTCTCCACCTGGCCACATTCCCTTTCATTTTCCTCCATCGAATTCTACTGTCAACAGTACTCTCTTCCATCTGGGTTAATGAATAAATTCTCACTCAGTCTTCAAAGCTTAGTGTGGTACCAGGGACAGTTGGTGCCTTGTGAATGGGTCCTGACTTTCACTTTCAATGGGACAAGATCATATTCTTCACTTTTCATAAATACTATTATTTAGTCATCTGAGGCAATGGCTGGCTTCCCCAGAGAGCACTAGGGACAAGTCACTCAAACCCCACATTAATCTTACCATACCGACTCCTTCAAACGTGAAGATGGCTGTACCAAAGAACAGCAAAAAGGTCTCCCAGCTTGCCATCAAGGGTAGGTTGCTGGGATCTGGAATCCCCTGAAAGGAAGGAGAAGGGCACTGGCTTCACCATGGCATAGAAATGATCCCAAATCTTTGCCTGGAAGAAAGCTGGGCCACACCTGACAGCAAAACCTGACATTAGTCGGTATTAGAAGCACCCATGAGATGTATAGAGCTTGGTCAGTCTTCTCATCTTTTAAAAAGTTATAATTTTTATTGTGATAAAATACATAGCATAAAATTTACAATTTTAACCATTTTTAAGAGTACAGTCCAATGGTTTTAAGCACATTCACCTTGTTGTGCAACCATCACCACCATCCATCTACAGAACTTTTTCATCATCCCAAGTTGAAATTCTGTACCCATGAAATAATAACTCCCCATTATCCACCCCCCTGGTAACACTTATTCTACTTTCTGTCTCTATGAATTTGACTATTCTAGGTACCTCATATAAGTGAGATCATATGATATTTATCTTTTTGTGACTGGCCATTTCATTTAGCATATTGTCTTTAAGTCTGATCCATGTTGTAGCATAGATCAGAATTTCATTACTTTTTAAAGGCTGAATAATATTCCATTGTATGTATTTACCAGATTTGTTTATCCCTTCATCTGTTAATGGGAATTTGGGTTGTTTTTACCTTTTGGCTATGGGGAGCTCTCTCATCTTTACATGTGGGGAGAATGGGACCTAGGGAGAAGAGGGGAATTGCCTGAGGCCACTCTCCAAGTTAGTGGCACAGTGCAGATAATAATCCAGGTATTTTGTTTTCCAGTTCTCTAATGCCTCTTTCCTATCATTTATCTCAGAGCTGTGCAGTCTACTAACTGGTACAGCAGTTATCACAGGTCTAGAGGGAACAATGATTTGAATAGACTCTTGGGGTGGGCAGAATAATGTGCAGGTTCTAATCCCTGGAACCTATGAATATGTTATATTACATATGGCAAGGGAGATTTAAACGTTCAGACTGAATTAAGATTGCTAATCAGCTGAATTTAAAGTAAAGAAATTATCCTGGATTATCTGGATGGGCGCAATGTAATCACAAGGGTCTTTAAAAGTGAAAGAGAGTGTCAGAAGAAAACCAGAGAGAGATGATAGCATGAGAAAGCCTCGACCTGATATTGTTGGCTTTGAAGATGAGGCAAGGCACGTGGATTGGAAAGACTCTAGGAGTTGGAAAAGACAAGAAAACAGATTTCCCTACAAGTCTCCAGAAAAAAATCAAGCTGACAGCTTGATTTTAGCCCAGTGAGACCTCCAAAATTTTAAGATAAATTTGTACTGTGTGAAGCCACTAAATTTGTGGTAATTTGTTACAGCTGCAATAGGAAACTAACACAACCATAATGACTTTCAAAGAAATGAAACCATAATGGTGGAATTTCAGGGCCTGTCACAATAGCATAGCATGGGCTTAGGAGCCAAACTGATCGGAATAGAAAAATTGCTTTCTGTTTATCAGTTTGTCTATAAACAGAGGATAAAGGTAGTACTTCCAAAATAGTATTATTGTGAAGATTCAGTGAGTTAATATATGTAAAGAACTTGGCATCAAGTAAGTCAGATTCCTTTATCACCCATGTATCCCTTATCCACCTATCTCTGTTACAATTTTTGTTGATTATTTGATCCAAGTTTATCTCAAGTGAATGTAAACTCCATGAAAGTGGACACCCTATCAGTTTTACTTACCACTGAATCCCCAGGCCTTTGCACAATATCTGGATCACAGAAGGTACTCAGTAACTGTCTGTTGAATGACTCATTGTTATGCAGTATGACGATGATAATGATGATGATGACCACAATTAGCTTTTCTATATTGTGGGACAAAAGCTCCCACAGATGTCACTTTAGCAGGGGCTGCTCAGAACAGTGGGTCACTTTCTTTACCTTTACCTGCTCATAATGATAATAACCCTCCCCAAGTGTCTCAAAAGCCTTGAACACTGACCCCCTTTCTTTGGTGGTTTCAGGCACAGACCTGCACGATATACTCAAAGATCAGAGCCATGCTCCCTAGGGTGGTGATGTTGGCCAGTGTTGAGAAGATGGATAGCAACTTCAGGTTCTGGATAAACACCAGCAGGATCAGGAAAGGCAGGATGGTCAGCATGTAGAAGCGAATGTCCAGGATGGGGGTCAGCACCAGGATCTTCCTGGGATGACAGCTGTTGGAGACCATGTGGGCTTCTTCCACCATCTGATGCAGTTAGGGTTGCAAGATTAAACACAGGATGCACAGTTAAGTTTCAATTTAAGATAATAAACAGATAACTGCTGCTTATCTGAAATTCCAATTTAACTAGGTGTCATATATTTTTATTTGCCAGATCTGATAACCCTAACTATAGTGCCCATAACTGAGACAATCAGAAACCCTTAGAAGCATAAAATCTTAAGGTCGAAGGGTCCTTTGTCATCTAGCTCAGCCACCTCTTCCCTATCAAATGGTTTTCTTTCATACATCCAGAGCATGGGAGTTGATTACACAAGAATATCTTCTTAAACTTTAGAGAGCCCTAAAAGCTAGAAAGCTCTGACTATTGAGCAAAATCTGTATGTTTAAATATTCCATCTATAATACTTGCCATAGGATGGCTGTTTGCGTGTACAAAAACAAATACACTCTCTCTATTCCATGAAATCAAGAAGGAAGGTTATGATTGATTTGTAATGCCTATTAGGGATGCAATGAGGGCAAGACTGTAGCTTGATTGCCTTACATTTAGTCATCTTCTTTATGACAACCATGAGATACCTAAAGTAAATTCACCAACATTTTTAAGGCTAAAAATACTGAATTATTTGTGATTGGACATGATTGTAAGACTCCCTCGTCATGCTGGTTTCTCTTCTCATGTGTTGCTTTGGCTTCTCTGAGATTTTTTTTCTTCTTTTTTTTTTTAGGTGAGGCAACCCTTGGTTGATCTCACAGATTGCAAGGACCTTGTCAGTTTACAATCCCTTATTTTTAAATTTTTTATGCCTATAACACCTGGTCTTCCTAGATGGTCTCCCATCCAAATACTGACCAGGCCTGACCCCGTTTAGCTTCCGACATCAGACGGGATCGGGCTTGTTCTGGGTAGCAAGGCCGCAGACTAAGATCTTTTTAAAAAGTCATTCTAAAACTGAGAAAACTCTCAAGAGTAGTCTAATCAGGAGGTAGAAATAAAGCTATCTCCTCCCATCATCTCAATACTACATTTCTGCGAATGCAGCCCTAGCAGCAGGAGGTCTGCTTTTCTACAAATCTGCCCTGAAGATTTATTTACCTGTTGTAAATTGTCTGCTATAAACATAAAATAAACACTGCAGAAGCCCAGCTGGGTGATGATTAGTAAGAAGCTGACAATGTACCTGAGAAGAAAAAGAAGAAGCAGATGGACTGAGAAAAGTTATTTTTTAAATGCAATTATTTTAATTTTTTGAAGCAATTAGTTGTTATTATTTTTAATATTTCCCCACTTTTTTTTGAAAAATTTCGAGCCCACAGAAAAAGTTGAAAGACTAGTATAATTAAAATCCATATACCCTTTAACTAGATACACCAATTGTTAACTTTTGGCCCTAATATGTATGTATATACATATTCATACACGCGCGCGCGCGCTCGCACGCACGCACGCACACACGCACACACACACACACACACACACAGTTTTTTCAGAACCATTTGAAAGTCAATTGCAGGTAAAACACTTCAATCGTAAATACCTCAGCATACTCTTCTTAAGACTATGATTATCCAGAAAATAAACTTCAATATCCTCAAGTACACAGTCCATATATTTTTTAAATAACCTTATCTCCAAAATATCTTTTACAGCTGTTTTTATTTTTTTGATTCAGGATCTAATCAAGGTTTATGTATTGCATTTGACTGTGTCTCTTTAGTCTTTTTCCATGTAGAACGGCCCCATAGACATCTGCCTTTTATTGTTTTCCATGACATTAGCTTTTTGGGAAGAGCCTAGGCCAGTTGTCATGCAGAATGTCCCACATGTGGACTGTGTGATCATTTCCTCATGATTAGCTTCAGATAAGCACTTTGGCAAGCATGCCAAGGTGATGTTTTGTACTTCTTTTCATCATATTGGGAAGCCACATGATGTCCTGTGGTTCCACTGTGATGGTGACTGCCAGACTGCTCCATTGCAAACGTACATTCCCCTCTTGGTACTCTGTGGGGCAAAACTTTGAGACGGCATGAACATCCTACTCTTCCCTAACCAAGAGCTTCAACATTCACTGATGAGCCTTACCTGAATCAATTATTTTACCGGTGGTTGTGAGGTAGTGGTTTCCTTTTTCTTTTTTTTCTTCTTCTTCTTCTTCTTCTTTTTTTTTTCACGAGGTGGTAGTTTTTTAATTATCTGTCATTTCTTCGAAATTTATTAGCTGGTATTTAAGAAACATATTCTTCCTCCTCCTTCTATTTTGTATCACAATAGACTCACATTATTTTTTATTTAACATATTATACTCTATTATATCATTATTCTTTTGGATTCTTAAATTGTCTCCAGTTCAGGAATTCATTTATTTTAAATGGAATAAAAACATGTTCCAGTACTTAGATTTTAATGTTCAGAATTGGATTTTGATACCAATTGCATCAGAATCATCTGAGAATTATACTAAAACTACAGATTTTTGACTCTCATATCAGCCTATTGAGTCAGGAGCTTGGTGGCATCACGTGAGACTTCAGGATGGAGATATTTTTCTCTATTTATTATGAAGACTTTCAAACAAATACAAAAGCAGTGACAATAATTCAGTAACTCCTGGGTGCCCATCCCAGCTTCAACAGTTAAGCTTTTGCCAGTCCTCTTCCATCTATCTCCTTACCACACACATGCTTATTTTGTTGGAGTATTTGTAGCAAACTAGAGACCTCACTTCACCTGTAAATAATTCAGTATGCAGCCCTCATGGACAATGACTATATATATATACACATATATAAAACCACCATACCATTACCATCTCTTACAAAATTAATGGTAATTTATTTATATCATTTAATATTCAGTTCATATTCATATTTCTTCAGTTGTCTCCCAAAATGTCTATTTTACAGTTGGTTTCTAAACAAATCTATACATTCCATTTTGTATTTTAAGTCTCTTAAGTTTTTCAAACTGCTATATTCTCCTTGCCCTGTTTTCTTTTTTTTTCTTGCAACTTTTATTTTTTATTTTTATTTTTTTTGGTTAAAAAGATACCAGATAATTGTCCTATAGTACATCCCACTTTGTAGAAGTGGTTGATGATATATAATAACGGTTATCTTGTTTCTCTATCCCCTATATTTCTGATATTAGATCTAGCAACTTGATTAGATGGAGGTTCTTCATTTATCTTCCTGGCAAGGATATTTCTGAGATGGTGTTCTATACTTCCTAGTGTGTCCCATTATAAGATGCCTCATGTCTGGCTGTCTTGTGTGTAAACATGAGATGCTTAGATGAATACCCGGGGTCAGATGGTACCAATGTATTCTTTCTTATAAAGTTTCCTAATGGTTTGTGCACTCATCGATGATTGCTGCCTATGCAGAATGGCCCTCCCCAGGTATCCAGGGAAACAAGGTGGGTGGGAGCTAGATGTTCCAGTTCTCCCTCTACCACTAAATTCCTGCGTAACCTGGGGGACCTTTATTGCCCTGTGTGGGCTTCGTTTTTCTCCACTCGAATAGGCATGGACAATGGTGATGTCTAAGGATCCTTTCTGCCCAAAAGTTTTACTCAGAAACTCAGTGTCATCAGAAACTGATAAACTTTGGTGAGAAAGGATGGGCAACTGCAAGTTACCTACAATTACTGCCCCATGATCTCACCTGTCTGATAATCAGAGTGACTGCTAATCAGATCAATGATCTATTGAGAGTTCCAGGTGAGGAGCTGCCCAGGTATCTTGGGAGCCACCATGCTGACTCATTACCTCTTGAGGGCTCTGCTGGGAAGGCTGAAAAGTTAGGCTCTTGATCAAATCTCTGTTCCATTACTACCTCTGTCTAAGTCCCTGGACATGTTATTTTGACTTTATGAGCCTTGGTCATCTCTTATTCCCAAGACAATAAAGACTCACCCTTCCTATCTTACAAGGTGTTGAGAAGATCAGAGGAGCTGAGACATAGAAGAGCATTTTGTACACCATAAACTTTTTTTTATCAAGCTGGGGAACAACACAAAAGTTCACCATTAGAGAAAAGATTAAATAAATCTATGTTAACATCTACACTGGGGAACATCGTGATCCTTAAAAAATAATGAAGGCAATCCACATTGTCCCAACGTAGAAAGAAATTCGAGACATATTGTTAGATGAAAGAGCAGATTTCCACAAAATATCAATTAATGCACAAGAAAATGTATATTTCCACTCACACACATATATCCACGAACATGCAGTGAAACAAAAGTCTAGAGAACACTGACTAACTTGAAAGCGGTGATTACTTCTTGGATAAAGAGTGGGATGGGAGGTGATGCTATCAGAGGAGATGCTCTATATCGTTTGATAGTTTGCAATAAGGACTTATTCATTTAAAACTTGTGAGACTAGAAATAAAGGAAGAACAGGTAAGGATTATTGTTGCCATTGCTGTTGTTATCACTATTATTATTATTATCACTACTGTGTCATCTATGACTACTACCTCCCCCACACCGAGTGGGTCCTCAGCCAGGCGTTTTGGCAGGTTTTGAGGCCATACATCATGGCCTCTCCGTAGTTCACAAAAGTCTTTTGCAGTCTAGAGAAAGGACAAGAAATGCATAACTTAAAACATTTTTGATAGAGGTATAATTTACTCCCAAAGTGAGTAATTATTATATATTTGTGTGTTAGCATGGAGCATTCCAGTAATTTCGTAGCAGCAGTATTACTGAAATATATTATAGCAGTATATTTTTAAAACTTTCAGTAGTCTGCCTTTTCTCTATTTCTGTAGTCGTCTTTTTAAACATGAATATTTAAGTGGACTTTTAAAGGGTAAAGAGTAGCTGTGAATAAATGGAGTAGGTCTGCAAACCAGGAAAGAGGGGATGTGAAATGTGTGAGGTGTGCACACTTGGTAGGGGGAGGAGGGAGGAGGGAGGAGAGATGAGGGATGTGGGGATGGCCAAGACAGTGAGTCTGTCTTTTCTGGCCTTCCATTGCCCCCTTCCCATGGCTGAGGGTGTTGGGACATTTGAGATGCCTGTCCCGAAACAGATCCCACGCAAAGGTGATATTTAGGCTGTTTCCCAGTAGCCTATAGGATGTGACACCCAGGTTCCTGCATATCTTGTCCCCCTCCCTAGGCGGCCCTTCCTAAGGGTAGGGAAGACCTTGCTCAGGAACTACCTATGAGTACGTGGGAGCCGCAGCAGGTTGCTGAGGACCTAGATCCCCAGTGCTAGCTGCATGACTGAAGGGAGCAGCTGGGAGAGGAAAAGAGACCCAGATGGGTCAGAAGACCCAAGGTTTAGATCCCAACATGCTCTCTCAGGTAGCTGGGAGACCTGAGCAAATGTCTTTAGATTTCTGGGCCTCAGGTTTTTTTTACATGCAGTCTGCGTTTGGGGGAGCAGACAGTGAGAGATGGATGTGGAAATGTGCTGGGATGTGCGTAATCCTTCTATTTTTACTATTATTCATTGTGCTTGGCATTTCAAATACAAAAGAGGTCACATTACATAGGCCTGACAATTATATTAGTCTGAGGGTTACAAATTCAAAACTGCGGGGAACAGATAGGTATCAGAGATATCGTGAGAGAGGCTGGGTATAAGACAGAATGGGGAATAGTGGAGACAGTGGCAAACCCTTTTGTACACATCCTATTCTAAAAGGAATTGACTAGGACTTGGCTCCAGCTGAATCATAAAAAAAAAATGAAGCCCCAGAGGTGCCAGATTTTCTAACTGGCAAGGAAAATATGGAGATCTTTTGTTAATTATAAAATCGCCATGTTTTTAAACATAGGCCAAAACAAAGCAAAACTGTGGGAGTCTCCCAAAACATATCTGAAGTCCATAGTTAGCTCTTAGACCATCAGTCTGTAACCTCCGCATTAGAAAAACGGGACAGAACAAAACAAAACAAAACAAAACAAAACAAAACAAAACAAAAATGAAAAACAAGTCATCATAAAGAAAAAAAAAATCAGAAAATCTAGCTTGTTGATCTAATGGTCCCAGCAGGCTTGAGGGCAGAAAAGATGTGCAAAATGGTTAGAGATGAGTCAGACAAGTCTTGGAATATTGGCCCTGCCACGTCCTAGCTGTGTGACCCTGAGCAAGGCATTTAACTCATCTAAGTCTCAGTTTACTCATCTGTAAAATGGGAGTGATCGTAGTGCTATAAAAGTTTGCTAAAAGGAGTAATAAAAGGAGGCTTGCAAAGGTCTTGCCAAGTACTTGGCGCAGTGTAATTGTGCAATAAATCTAATTATTGAATGAGTAAGCGCTCTTATAAGCGTTTTGTGAGCTGGAAAGTGCTCCCCATAAGTTAGGTGTGACTGATACATACTCTAGATACACCTTTTTGGGTCTGATAATTTGGCTTTAGGGAAAGTTTCATTTCCTATCTCTACTTTGACTTTTGAAGCCTTTCTGTACATCTGCAAGGGCCCGTTTAGACTTACACACCTTGGGAGCAGCAGAGTGCTGTGGACAGAGAGCCTTCAGGTGGTGGGCTAGAAAGGATTATCAACCACCTATGAGTTGCTAGATTATAAATACGAAACTCTCAGCATTGTTTGATTTCATTGCATTTGTCTCTTCTTTGCACTGAAGTTTTGAAAACATAGAGTATCATGTGTGCTTTATCAATGACTGAAGTCACTGTGAATTATTAATTTCATGGCTATTTTTTCTACTTTTAATACATTGTCCCCAAAAGTTTTACCTGGAAAAAATTAACCTTCCTTACAAGGTGTGTGCACTGGAGGTGGGGCAAGTTCAGGGTGCGGAGATTAAGAGGAAAGACATCTATAAGTATTTTGCATATATACAGTAGTTTATAGAGCACGTTTGCATGTTTTATCTATTTGATCTTTCTAGGATCAGGAGTGCAGAAACTTAACAAAGTTGTCCAGCTGGTTAGCAGCAGAGTTGGGCTGGACCTAGGAATTTCCAGTTGGGGTTCTTTAGTACTCTTTCCACCACCTCCATAGAATCTAAGGCAGCAGGGGCGGGGTCCTGAAATGTGGCCAGTTAACTGGGTCAGTTGTCAAAGGAAACTCAACACACCCTCAAATGGGGCCTGGCATCGGGGTGAGAGAGAAGCAGGACTCTTACCTCTGACTGAGGTGATGAGCACAGTTCAATAGGATGGCCATGCAGTGCACAGTGAGGACCCCGATGGCCAACAGGCTGATGGGACCAACCTGGAGAACAGAGGAGAGGTGGGGATGGTGAGCCACAGACTGACTGCTCCCATTACCTGGCCCTCTCCCAGCCTGGGTGCTGGGGCCCCTCTCATAATAAAGCTGCCTCTGGGATGACAGCCCCAGCCCCCATATGGTCTGGCTTGAATGTCCTTCTTAGCATTGCTGCAAAGTGGCTGCCCAATCTCTGCTAGGATACTTCCAGTGATAGAGCACTCACTACGTCCCCAGACAGCCCATGCCTCTCCTCATTTACCCTGAGTTCTGCCTCTAGTTCCCTCATTCCTTTGTCCTTACCTCCTTCACGATACTTGAAGACCAAGGTTCCTCTTAGAACTTGGTTCTCTTTCTCTAGCATGGGATTGTCAGCAGGGGCACTAGTGACATTTTGGGTCAGATAATTATTTGTTGTGGGGGCTGTCCTGTGTGTTTTAGGATGTTTAGCAGCATCCCCTGACCTCTATTCACCAGGTGTCATTGGCATCCTCTCCCCTCAACTTGTGACAACCAAGAATGTCTCTAGACATTGTCATTGTCTTTGGGGAAGGTGGTGTGTGTGAAAAATTGTCCTTAATCACTGCTCTAGTAGATCTAATTTGTCAATATCTCTTTTATTTTTTAAATAAAAATTGTATATATTTAAGGTGTACGATATTATTTGATACATATGTATATAGTGAAATGATTACTATAGTCAAGCTAATGAACATATCTTCTCAAAAAAATGGAAAATAGTTTCCATTTTTTGTATATGTGGAGAGATTAAAAACAGCAGGGCTCATTATTATTCATAATCTCCCAGATGTGATCAGATAGATACAGACTAAAGAGGGACTCTGACTCTCACACCGCCTTTGTTCTGTTCTGAACACTCGTGCCTTTCCTGATGTGACCTGAGATATTATCTATCATAAAGAAACAAATGAGAGATCAAGAGCACCACTAGATTCTACTATAACGTAGCCTCTGTATAGTAAAGACCTTTAAATAAAGGCTCAAGAATGCACATAATAGGTGCTCAATATATATTTCTCAAATGAGTCATGGTCAGAGGTTCTAGTAGGATATGGAGTGTACAGAAGTCTACTGACCCTTAGGAAGGAAAAATCAAAGAATAAAAGAGTTATCTCAAACAGCAAATATCACACTGGCAAAGGGCCATTTGGTAATAATACTCTTCGGAAGTTCTAGAACCCTGAGGATTCCAAAGAAGAGAGTCCCATCTCTGGGTTGGAACTACTATGAATCAGAAGTCATGTCAGAAGCCAGAATCTCCATTTGCCTTCTTCAGACACCAGGCCTGGAGAGAAGGGGAAATTTGCTTCGAGTAAGTGGAAATAATATATTTGGCATTAATTCCATTCAATAGACATGAATTGGGACTTCCTGTGTGCCAGTCTCTATGGCATGTGTTGTGGGAAGGTGTAAAGGTAAATCAGAGAGTTCCTGCTATTGGAACTTTCAGGTAAGTGAGGAACACAGGTATATTAAAAAAATAAGTATCTCTCATCTTTGCAAGTGCTGTAAGAATTTCATGTGAGGTAGATATAATTTCTCGAAAATCAGAAGGTGAAGGTGGCATTAATTTCATAGGAAACAGTTAAGTTTTACAGAGGAGGGAGAAGGGAACAGCACAAGAAGAAACAGAGGTGGGGTGGCAGGGAGTACAGAGGATTAGTGAAGACAGTCATTATCCTTATCTTCCAAGCCACTTCCTCACAATCAGTCGAATGGTTTCAAACAGGAGCCACACACTGAAATAGCCGCAGGGACCAGGCTGCTAATGTAGCTGAATGAAATGGGCTGGATGTAATGCTGGGGACTGGGGGATACTGTGGCAAAGTCGATTCTGCACCAGTTTGTGAGGATGGCGGATCTTTAAGAATAATGGCGGGGTGGTCCAAGGTACAAACTTTTGATTATGATATAAATGGGTACTGGGGAGATAAAGTACAGCATGATAACTGAGTTAAAACTGCTGTATGGTATATTTGAAAGTTGTTAAGAGAGTAGATCCTAAAAGTTCTTAGCATAAGGAAAAAAATTTTTTTTGTAACTATATGATATGAATGTTAACTAAACTTACTGTGGTAATCATATTGCAATATATGTATGTCAAGTCATTAGGCAGTACACTTTAAACTTATCCAGAACTGCATGTCAAATATATCTCAATAAAACCGGGAAAAGAATAATGTCCTACCCGCTCCAGGCACACTCCACTTGGCTTCAGGTTGGCTCCTGGATTGATGCCTACAGGCACATTTCCTATTTCAGAGGGTATCCCCAAATTGCTCATTGATAAACAATGCAAAGGTCTCAGGTACCCACCACTCCATTCCCGCAAATGCATAAACCCCATTCCTCATCACCAGGTCCCCCTTACCAATAAGCCAGCATTTTTCATGGCCAGGGGAAGCCCCAGGAGACCTGTGCCGATATTGCATTTCAATAAATGGATCAAGGTTTGCATCATCCTGTGTGGGGAGAACAGGAAGACAAGAGGTTATGTTAGTGGGTGACCCAAAGCCCAGCCTCCTTCCAGCATCTCCAGTACTGTCTGCTGGGAAGAAGGACGAAACCAGATGAAGTGAAATCTGGTTCAACTCTGTTCCCAGACTCTGTCCTAGAATATCTGATTTAGGGCTGGTGCTAGTTCAGATGGCTCAATAAATATTTAACACACAGTAAACACTAAAGAAAAAGTTGATAATTGCTACCAACTGAATAATTCCCTAGTATCCATTTATTAATTAATTTGTCCAATGGGTTTTTAAAATGATTATTCACTCAAATAATATTTATTGAGAACTGCTAGATGCTTGGCATTTAGATAGACTATGAAAACCTTAATAATTTTCTCAATTTACAGTCTCATTGTTGATTCATTCACTGGAAAAAAACAATCTCCCACAACATATGGAGTATTTACGGTTCTAGGTTACTCCAGATCCATTTACTCAATTAATAGTCACTATGAATTTATTCCATACTATGCACTGGATAAAATTTAATAACATTGCTGCTGTGCATATAGAATGCTTACTATGTGCCTGGCAGTGTGCTCAGGGCTAGGATTCTAAATGTTCTTCACACCTGTGCTGGCAGCTCCTGCCCAGGCAGCTCCAATCCACTGGGGAGAAGGAAGGTGGAAACAGAATCATAAGAGAATCAAAAGGGAACTGAAATGAAAAGTTGAGTGCAAAAGCACAGAGGTAAGAAGCACGCGATTCTGAGTTCTGATTCTGCCATTAACCTACTGTGTTTGGTCACTACTCTGAGAAGACCCTTAGCTGCTTACATCTTCTGTTTCTTTGTGTGCCAAAAAAAGAGAGAGAGAGAGAATAATTCTTGCCCTGCCTACCTCCCAGGGATGTGGTAAGAATCAGAAGAGGTACTACATGATGAATCTTGGAAGGGCGAAGTGCTTTGCAGATGTGAGGCATCGCAGCATCAGCATTAGCAATAGCATCATCAACATCATCTTATATCATCCTATCACCGCCATTACCACCTTTGGTTTGGTCTTATGGTGCTTACTTGTTAGAAAGGGACTCTTTGGAAAGGAAGCAGAGCTGAGAGGGAAAAGGCAAGCAAGGGTTGGTTTGAGCAGGTAGAAGAGTCCCCTCCTCCTGGGACAAAAGCTACCTTAAGGAGGCCATTGGAGGTAGTGCAGTCTGAACTGTCTGGAGGCAGCTGGGACAGTGGAAGTAAAAAGTCACACAGCGAGTCATGCAGAGACAGTCTCTGTTCTATCTGTTAAGAAGTCAGGGCTGTGTCAGGCTTTCACATTTCAGTAACAACTGGTCAGAGGGTTGGGTTCAGAGAACAGGGTGGGTGGGCCCTTGGGACCTCTGCGACTTCCTGAATTTCTATTAGTTCAGTCTCTTCATCTAAGGATGGAGGACCCGTTGTCCCTTCACTTCCAAGAGGTAACTTTTATTTCTTGATAACTGTAATTATTAGAAAATATGTCAAAGCAAAAAATCTTTTAAAATCTTTTGTCAATTCTTTGATGATAATTTCTTCAAAAGATGTGCTCTTTCCCCCGCTTCCTGCTTGCCTTCTCTCCATCACTTCTCTCCTACAGCAGTGTCTTGCCCCACTTGAATGCCTTAGCTAACAGCATCAAAGGTCAGAGCCTCGGGGACTAAAAAACATGTGGGGAGGTCCTGGAAAAATTTTTTAAAATTTATGCTTTTTTTTTTTCCTTGAAAAACAATATACATTGCTATTATGAAAGAAAATACCACCTTAACATTCCTCCGGGCACCCCTAGTTGCTTTTACATGCACATATTTTTTTTTACACAAGGAGAACCATTATAATATTGTGTCCTAAACTAAATTTCTTTATGAATAGTATGTCCTATACATTTTCACAACCATTGATTTCCTTGATCACTTGTAATGGTTGTATTATATTCTATTGTATGTGTGTACCATTTTTTATTTCAATGATCTTATTGTTTCTGAAGTATCAATATTTTAACCACTGCTTCAATAAAACAATTATGCATTCTTATGTTATCTCATTAGGAAAAAATTCTAGAAGTGATATTATTGACCAAAGAATATATTTATTTATAATTATACTATAAAAAAACATAAGTAACACAATATGAAATTCAAAAAGTAAAAAAAGAACCAAACAACTTTATGTAGTGAATATAAATCGCTCTGCCTTCTCTGTTTCCCCGTTCTTTTCCCCAGAAGCAGTCACTATTGCCAGGTGTGTGTGTGTGTTTGTGTGTGTGTGTGTGTGTGTGTGTGTGTGTGTTTTCAAAGTAAACACATGCTAAATAAGTATTTGTACATTTTATATAAATATGTATCAGGATTTGACATACACACTGCCATCTAGAAAGATACCAACTCAATTCTTCCCAAAAGGACATGAGAGAAGGCATTTCCTGATACCCTATCAACACTGAATATTGTCATTTACAACCTCATTATGCTCTCAGCCATTATCTGATCATCTTAAATAGTGTGACTGGCAATAAAGTTCTAAGAAAAAATTCAAAGTGTCTGAGTTTACCACAATAAAAGCAGGTACACAGGGATAGGTGGTGACTTTTTGTTTCCTAGATGGGTTTATAGTTAGAAGAGAGGGAGGCAGGGAGAAAGAGAAAAAATGAGTAACAGCAGATGTAGGAGAGGAAAGTATCCTGAAACTGTGAGAGAAAGAGAAGCCAGCCTAAAGTAGAAAATTGTTTCTGGACTCAAGAATCTCATGCTGGGGATGGCCACGCTATCTGGGTTCTCTGCAAAAACTGGGCAACAGGTATAATACTTAGAGCCACACAGATCAACTCTCAGATTCTGAAGGTTCCGTCTCGCATCCATTCGTCTCCTGTTCACTGGGGATAAGTGTATGAAGAGAGGTAGAAAGATGTGGCCCAGAGCTGTGGAGGCAGCAGATCTGGAAGGCATGCAGCCACTTACGACAATCCACTGGCTTCCTCAGCAGCAGGGACATTCTCTGAAGTGGTGTTGCTGCTACTCTCCGTGAGTGACTTGGACTCATTGTCCGGGGAGTGAGGCTCACTGTTGTTATCCCTTCCAAGCAATGACGTCTTCAGCATGGTGGGTAGGTGATGGTGGCTCAGGGTTAAGGCCTGTAGCAGCCTTGAACCAGCCTTCCATGGGTTTTTCTCCAGAGAAACCAGGGCTGTGGGCCTGAGATGCTAGCTCCTGATTCTCTTCTGGCTGAAGCACAAGCGTGTAAAGCACTGGTGGCAGGGGAAGCTGATGTTGATTATGCCTCACCTGGCTTTGGGGGGACTTATGAGAGTCTCATCTCAGGATGACCCTCAGTGTCCCTCGCGATTTGTCAGCCACACGCCAGGATTCACTTGGACTTTCAGCTCCTCCCGGTTTAGCCCTTAGTGCTATAGGGCAAAGTGAACAGTGTGACTGGGAGGAAGAAGGCACCATTGGACTGGAGGTCCTGGTGCCTGGATGTGGGGCCAGGCTCAGTGCTTGGCTATCTCTGGCAAAGAGGAAACCAGAGCTACCTCACAATGGAGGCCACCCAGCCAATAAGGTGCTGCAGAATCCCAGGATGCAGGTGTGGCCCAACAGAGGGTAATCCAGTCACCAACTGTCCCGGGTAGGGGTGAAGCATGGCTTTTAAGGCCCAGTTCAAAAGTCACCTGCTCAGTATTTCTGTATAGGAGGAGTGTATGGACTGCCACCTGTTTGGAAGGAAGTACAAGTAAGCTTATAAACAATTATTTTTTTAAAAAATTTATTAATTACCTAATATATACTAGGCACTGTTCTCCCTGCTGGGAATACATTAGCCATTAGCGTAGAAAACCTACTAATCTCTACCTTCATGGAATTTACAAGCTAGTGAGGAGACTGACAATAAACAAAAAAAGTCAAGTATATGTTAGTTGGTAATAAGTACTATAAAAAAAGATAATGCAGGAAAAGGAAATGGGGAATGCTGGCTGAGGGGAGGGTTGCAATTTTAGATTGCAGGGTCAGAAAGGGCCTCACTGAGGAAACGACATTTGGGGAAAGAGTTTAAAGTGTCCTGTTTATGTTTTGATAAAGAAAGCAGAGGAAACAAGAAATACCAAGGGTCTGGAGGCAGGAGAGCGCCTGGGGTATTTTAGGAGTGAGAATAAGGCCCTGTGGCTGTCTTCAGCATGCACAAAGGACAGGAGAGATGAATAGAGGTGGGCATATGTCTGGTTTGTGCTGGTTTGTGCTGGCTGCCCTGGCAGAATTATTAACAGTGCCTCTTTTCACTATCAAAAGTATCCTGGTTTGAATGATAAATCACATGGTCACACCAGAGATGCAGTTAATGCAAGAGGAAGTAATGGAAGAGGGATAGAATGATGGGGGTAGGAGCTTGTAGGCCACTGGAATGCTTTTGGTTTTTATTCTGAGAAGTGAGGTATCACGGACGGTTTTGAGAGAAGTGACACTACTTGCATTTTATGGGATCTCTCTGTTCCTCTTGTTGGGGACAGACTGAATGGGGTGATGGCAAAAGCAGAGAGATAATCAGGAGGCTGTTAAAATAAGCTAGGAGGCTACTGCAATGACCCACCAGGATGGTAGCTAAAAAGATGTTGAGAAGGAATAGAAGTCTGGATATTTTAAAATCTAAAGCCAAGAGGATGTGCTGATGGACTTGATATAGGGTGTAAAAGAAAGAGAAGGGTCAAAGGTGACTCCACTGTTCTTGATGTAACAGGAAGGATGGGATTGGCATGAACCAAGTCTAGTCTCGAAGATGTCTTTGCAGAGCAAACCCAGGCACACTGTACTTTCTATGTCTATTTGGGATGGTCTGGACAAGTTACTCATGAAGATTATGTGTTCTCCATGCCAACGCAGTACTGCCCCAAATCAACTCTATGAGCCTCTCCCTTCCCCTGAATATCAAATGAGATCTCTCCCCACTCTGAGGCCCTGAAGACTTCTCAAGTTGAAAATAATTTCCTCTCCTCTTTGCATTCATTCATTGCTTTAATACATAGTAGTGAATGTCTGCTCTGTATTAGGCAGGCACCTCAGACATAGCAATGAACACTTTTAAGGAGTATGCACTTCAGTAGGAAGTAGTAAGATTAGTAAGATGACAATTAACAAGTAAACAATAAGTAAAAGTGATAGAAAGAACAGCTGTGAACATTTTAATGGGCTTCACTGATGAACACGTGAGCACTTGCAGACAACCCCTCACCAACCTGATGTGTAACACAGCTTTTTAAAAATATAATACACATAAAACTTACCATCCTAACCATTTTAAGTGTGTAGTTCAGCAGTTAGGCACAGCCACAGTGTTGTACAATCCAATTCCAGAACTCTCTCCATCTTGCAAAACTGAACCTCTATACCCATTAAACAATCCCTCTTTCCTCTTTCTGCCCCCTCTCCCACCATTCTACTTCATGTGTTTATGACTCTGACTACCAGTACTTCATAAAACTGGAATCATGCATTGTCTTTTTGTGACTGGCTTATTTCACTTAGCATAATGTCCTCCAGTTTATCCACACTGTAGAATGTATCAGAATTTCTTTCCTTTTTAAGACTGAATAATATTCCATTGCATGTGCATACCCAATTTTTTTTATCTATTCATGTCAATGGACATTTGGGTTGTTTCCACATTTTTGTTATTGTGAATCATGCTGCTGTGAACATGGGTGTGCAAATATCTCTTTGAAATGATTATGACTTTTTCACTTAATATATGCTATATATATTTTCACTTCATCTAACAGAAATAAATTTTAATGATTGGAGAGTATTTTATTTTTAAAGTGGGGTTCATTGAGGTATAGTTACATCCAGAAAAACTCACCCTTTAAAAGTAAACAGTTCAACAAGTTTTGACAAATGTAGACAGTCTTGTAACTAACACGCTATATAACATTTCCATCGCTCCAAAAAGTTTCCTCGGGTCTCCATTGTCAGTCTTCTCCAACATCCAACTTCTGGCAACTGTTGATGTGTTCCATCCCTATGGTTTAACCTCTTCCAGGAAGTTATATAAATACAATCATATATAAGCTTTTAAGGCTGGCATCTTTCATTCAGCATGATGCTTTCAAGATGTATCATTGTTGTCGAATGTATCAGGTAATTCCTATTTATAGCTGAGTAGTATTCCATTGTATGGATGTATCACCATGTGCCTCTTCATTCACCTGGTGATGAACATTTGGGTTATTTGAAGTTTAAGGTAGTTATGAATAAAGCCGTTGGCAACATTCATGTTCAGAATTTTGTGTGGTGAAATGTTTTTATTTTTCTGGTAAAGATTTAGGAGTAGGATTGCTTGTGTACTTTTAAGTTTATAAGAAATCATCAGATTATTTCCATAGTGGCTTTACCATTTTGCATTCCCATCAATTTTTGAAGGTTCCAGTTGCTTCCTTAAATAGTTTTTCTTATGTACCTTATTTTATTTAATAAAACTCTATTTATTGGATATAGAGGACATGTCCAATTTTTCAGTTTTATGAATTCACTGTGATGAGCAGCCTAGTACGTATGCCTTTGAACATTTATTTATTGCCTTAGAAGGAAGTTTTATAAGTAGAATTGTTGGGTCAAATAATATTCTTATATTCAATTTTGATACATATTGTCCTCTAGAAAAATTGTGCCAAATGCACTACCACCAAAAAAACAGAGTGCCAATTTTCCACACTCTGCCAATGCGTTTTCATTAATCTTTGAAATGTTTAGCAACGTGATAAGTAAAAATGACTCATTGTTGCTTTAATTTCTAATTCTTTGGTTACTATTGAGGATGAACACCTTATACAATTTGGACATTTGTATTTGTGCTCTTGTTAAAGACTTGTTTGTGCTTTTGACTTTTTCTGTTTTTTTTGGGGGGGAGGGACAATAGTTATTGAGAGAGAGAGTGTGTGTGTGTGTGTGTGTGTGTGTGTGTTTGCATTTAGGTGTTTACCCCTTCATACAGTCTGTGAATATTCTAATTTCCAATTAGAATTTTCTTTTGTCTATTTTTTAATGCAATATATTAAATGTTTAAGAGTTAGATTCTCAATCTTCACTTTGGTTTTTGATTTCAAAATGAAGGGACTTTACTACCTCATGGTTTTAAAATATTTTAAGTTGTGTCTAATTTTAAGTGGTTCATAATTTAAAAAATAATTTAATATTAATATTTAACTATTTATGAATATTTAATTTTAATTCTTAACAGAATCCTGGCTTTTAGTATTTCACTGTTAATTATGCTGCTGCCTCTGAAATCACCTTCTTCTTCCTAGGTAATGTTAAGTTTCTTGTATTTTTATAATAGTTATGAGTTTTCTTTTAAAGTTAGGCCTGGACCATGAAATTCTATTAAGGCTTTTTTTTCCCCAAAACTTACTGATGAACATTTTTCTTCCCTGGTATCAAACGTTATCTATAGTAGCGGATTTATTAATGTCGAATCATCTTTGCATTCATAGGGAAAGTTCAACAGTGCTTTTTTTTTGAGGAAGGAATTTAGAATTTAACTTTTTAGAAGAAAAACCTTATTAACGATCCCTCTCTCCACCATACAGGCTAAAGTGTCAACAGTTAAGAAAACATACTGAATAGTCTGTCCCTAGTTGCAAGGGTGAGGCAATGATTCCTGCTGAACCAGTCCAATACAAGCATACCTCCTTTTATTGCCTTTTGCTTTATTCCACGTCACTGGGTGTTCCTTTCTTACCAAATGAAGGCAAGACCCTCCATCAAGAAAAAAATTACCTTATCGCAATACTCGCTTCATTACCATGGTCTGGAACAGAAACTGCCGTATCTCCGAGGTATGCCTGCTGTCACCCGTCTTGAATATCTACCGTGGGAAAATTAATTCCCCTCTAACTCACTGTAAACAGTCTCTGAAAGTGGAGAGTAGGTTAAATATGGAGAAGACGATTTAAAAAGATTTTGAAGGGATGAGGAGAAGCTCTCTCTCAACGACCCTCAATAGGAAGGTATTTTTAAAGGAACTCCACTCCTGACTTCTCTTACCTTCTCCCGGTGTCTCTTTAACTCTCCTCTATCCTCTCCATCGCCTCCCAAACCCTTAGTTGCCTCCTTTGTTTCCTGGTTCTGACAATCTCCTAGCTTGGTCAAAACTGTGCAGCCGAGGAGCCGCTGGCGAAGGAAGAGGGCGGACAGAAGCCGCTGACGCTCACGTGACGGTCCCGCGTCCCGCGTCCCGCGAAGCGCGTTTCGCCCTCCACGAGATCTTAGCGCCCCGTCCAGCCCGCCGCAGGGCCCCGCCCACACCAGCTAAGCCCCGCCCATTTCAGCAAGCCCCGCCCATCCAGCTAAGTCCCGCCCCTGAGTAAACCAGGTTTTAGCCTTAGGTTTGCAGTGTGGTGATCCAACCCGCTTGGACCTCCCACGCAGCGCTGCGGGCCTCTGCAATCTGACCCCCAAGTAGAGAAAGAGTCGCCTCCAGAGTCTCCAGTGTGCTGCAGTGGCCCCTGCGTTAACGCTCCCTCGTGCTGTGGCCACGGAGGCTGCAATTGCTACAGCTCCCCGGTGCTGATCAGGCGGGAGGGTGAGGGTGGACACGCCAGGTAATTTCTCCGCGCGTCTTTACTCCTCTTAGTTCCCAGCCTGCCCTGCCCCACCTTCCGTATCCCCACTCTCTCCCAGGCTGCTGCCAGACCGCTCACACCACCGCAGCACTTCGAGGCGGGACAACCCGCAGGAAGCACACACGCCCACGCTAACTCCACTGGGCTTCACCACTGCCAAGAAGGTCGGCGCTCAAGTGGTACGTACGCCCCGACATCCGTGGGCGACGGCATCTATGAGTCGGGCAACCGCGCCAACATCTGGATTGCGTGCAGCTCAGAGCAGGACGCGGTGATGGGTGCGCAGTCTCAGGGAGTACCTGGGTACTCCTCTGGCCTCTTGCAGGACAGCAGAGCCAAGGAGGACGCGCCTTGCTGGCTGCTGGGGGCGGTGGCCACCCACCTGCACTTGGACCACTCCAGCCTGTGTTGTTCTTTTCATATGTTGCCAGATCTATTTGCTCTTACTTAATTTAAGCTGCTTGCATTTTTATATTTGGTCATAGTTTCTGTGTGTGTGCTTTGTTAGATTTTGGTATCAGAATCAGGACCCTTTTGTATCAAAAATAGAGAAGACTTTCTCTGTGCCTGGGAGGATTTAAATAGCATCAGGTGACAAGGAAATCCTGCTTTGCTCCTGATTCAACATACAGTCTCCAAAAGCCCTCTTTTCATTTCATATTTGTAAGAGTTGTATTTCTAATTTTTACACATTTATAATCCACTGGACACATTTCCCCTGTTTATCACTTTGGCCACCACCATTCAAAGGTCTCTCTTGGGCTCTACAACGCAGTGAGAAGCTTTGGTGCAAAAATGTATGAGTCCTGGATCCATCTGTCATTACGTGTTTGATGGTCAGCATGTTAATATCTCTGAACCTGTTTCCTTATCTGAAAATGGGGACAACAGCAATACATACTTTATAGTGTTGTTGTAAGGAATAAATGAGATAATCCTATGAAACACACAAGTGTTCAATGAAGGATGGATTTTCTATGCTTCTTGACTCAATAGCAAGCTCCAAAAATTAAAGAATTAGTACGTTAAAAGGGAGGGGAGGGCGGCAGGCAGTATGTGTGTGTAAAAACCAGCACCAAACAATTAATTATTTTTAATATCCCCACCAAACACAGTTCTAACAGTTGGGAGTCTTTAGTGCTGTTGGCAATTGCTAATGAGTCCCCCTAGCTTGCTTTTATTGATTACCTCAATGTTGCTAATTTTTTCCCCCAATACTTAATGTTATCCAGATTGGTCTAAATAATAAGAGTAACTTGATCATTCTGTACAGTAGAGGCTTGTCCTTGGAGAATGTGCGACCATTTTTTAATAACAGAGAAGACAATAATATTAAACTTAACAAGGATGGTAGAATGATAGTGGAGCAGGATGGAAAGACAAATTTAGAAAGGAGATGGCTTTCCAAGTCTCTGAACCAATCACTGGAAATCGTTTGGGTCTGCCTATGAAAAAAAGAAGTGCAGGGTGGAAGTGATGAGCCACCCTCTGGCCAGGTGGGCTGTGAACCACTGCAAAGATTGTGTGTCCCATCTCTGGACAGGTGCTCTGCAGACTGTGGGATCTGGGTGTGTTTAGCTGGCCCTTCCCCTACCTGAGCAGGGCTTATGCCTTGAAGTACCTTCTGTAAATCCATCAAATAGAAAGTAATACATAAAAGGAGCACACCAAGACTTGGGAAATGAAACAGACATATGCCCCTTACCTCAATCTTTCTGAGGCTGCACAGGGAGGATGATGGTTGAAAATAAGCAGGAAAGGGCTTTTTCACATGTTTTCTTAAAAAAGGCTAAAAGAAGCATGGGTAACTCCCATAAATCACAGAGAGTATGATGAGAATCTTCCTCCCCTGGGACTATAGATCTGCCTATAATATCTACTCAGTTATCTAGGGGCATTTTCCCAATTTTAGTAATTTTAAGGGGGAGAGAACAAACACCAGCAGGAAGATTGAGGTGGTATTCCAGGTTGACTGGCCTCTGGCTGCCAGCCAAAGTCATGAAAGAGGGCACTGGAACATCAAGGCAGCAGGGCTAAGTAAGAGGGCCAGATTCAGTGCTGAGACCCCAAATCCAGCTCAACAGCACCACCAGTGGAAAGTCATCCTTAGTACTTCATAATAGTTAGTGCCCCCTGTCCTTATAAGGATGTGTGATTATTTGATTACCTCTCATTCTCTCCCAGTAGACAGTAAATTAGCTTCTTGAGGGGAGGGATTCTTTTCTTCCTCGTTGGTGTACCTTTAGAGTGATGTATCAGTTAGCTTTTGCTACATAAAAATTCCCACAGCTTATGGCTTAAAACCACAAACATTATTTCTCACAATTCTGTGGGTCATGTGGGCAATTCTTATGGTCTAGGTCAGCTTGACTGGGGCTGAATATAGTCTAGAACGGCTTCACTCACATGTGTCTAGAATTTGGCAGGATGGTTGATCCAGGGGGCGGGCTCAATTGGGATGATTCATTTCTGCTTCACATGGTCTCTTGTCTTCTAGTAGGCTAGCTCAGGCTTCTTCACCTGGGATGACTTCATACTGCACAAGCCATCACCAAACCTCTGCTTGGATCACATTTACTAACGTCCTGTTGGCCAAAGCAAGTCACAAGGCTAAGCCCAGATTCAAGGGATGTATTTCACTTCTTGATGGGAGGAGCTGAAAAGTCACATTGTCAAGAGGAATTTGTGGCCATTTTTTACAATCTACTACAAGAGCCTTGAACTATGCTTGGCACATAGGAGGTGGTCAAGAATGCTTATTGCAACACTTAAGAGGTAAATAATGACAAATAATGTCATTGTCCACTACTTTTCCCCTTGCCATTGGCATATCCAGCGTCTTGATGCTGGAGCTGTGCATACCTGCTGGATTATACTTTATGTCCCCACTCCTAGTCTTTGCTCTTTGAACAGATCCAGAAAAGGGGAAACCCTTTATCTATCAAATTAGAGTTAGCCTGGGCTGGCAACACCTCCTTCTGCCTGTTGCTGCCACTTGGGTGCCTCCTGGTGGCTTCTTGCATAGCTCCACTCAAGGTGTAGGAGTCACCATGTGAATTGCCAAAGAGTTGGATAGAATGGAGAGCTTTCATTGGGAGAGCTCTCGATGTAGTGAATGGCTAGAGATGGAAAGAAAAGGAATAAACAACAACAACAACAACAACAACAAAATTTTACTATCTAGACCTTGTAGCTGGTGAATCCTTGCTTGTTTCACTGTGACTTGGTCCAGAGAAAAGGTAAGGCAACAAAATAAAGATAATGCATATATACAAGAGTTCCATATCATTAAAAGAGAGGTGCCGATGGGTGAAGAGCAGTGCCTTTCTCACTGAATCAACATGGTGGAGTTGGAAAAGGTAACAGGGTGTCCTGGCTGGATCAGTTCATCTAGGGCCTGGTAGGTCCCTGCAACAAAGCCCATGAAGCCCAGGATGCTGATCAGGGCATCCTTGATGATGGTGAGGGGACTCATGCCCTCTGAGTAGTAGGTGGTGATCTCGAGGAGGGGCGGGATGATGAGGGCCAGGGCACTGCTGCTCACGGAGCCCACCAGGGAGATGACCAGGTCCAGGCGGGGGATGAGGATGGCTAAGAGGCCTGCAGGAGATGATATGGGATAAATCGATCTTCTAGGCTTAGCCAAGCTTCTAAAGTTTGTTTTTAAAATCCTTTTCTTAAAACAAAAACGAGTTAGTTATACATTCAGTTACATAAAGAAAAAGTTGAAAGTCCTGTAATACCCCCAATCGTATTCACTAGAGGTCACACATTAAAAATTTCGTGTGTCTCCTTTCAATCACTTTTCAAATATATACATTCATATTGTTGGGGGGAAACACTTTTCCTTTACCTACTTAGCTTCATTGATGGGGCCCTGCAAATTTAACTGGCAATAGACAGATTAACGAGAAAAAAAATTTATTTAGGGCTAAGGAGCCTTCAAATGAATTGGCTCCTGGAACAGCTAAAGACGGGTTTATATCCTTATAATGGTTATTATGATGATGGTTAGTCTCCTTCTGGTTGAAAATCTCCCAGAGAGGGGATTTATGACAGCTATACTTTTCAGAAGATTCTGCTTAATTCAGCAAAGGAAGTTTAGATAACTTTTTTTCTGTTCCCCCATTGCTGCTGTTCGTTTAAATGTTTTTAGCTTAAAATAATTTTTATGCCACTAAGGTACATTTCGAATCTCTACATATCCAACAATTAAGCTCTTAATAAATAAATAATACCAAATAACAGTGCTAGGAACTGGTCCCAGCTGTTTGGTATCTATCAATGTACAAAACAGAGAACAATTAACAAAAATAGCCCTGTCTTCATAGAGCTAACATTTTAATAACTAACATGACTATGAGCACCTGTTGCAAACAATTAGAATGTAAAATTATTTTTAGGAGAAAGGGGCCTTTATTTAGAGCAAGGTCGCAGGGTCTCTTTAAAAGTGTCTTCTCCAGGTTTTATGCACACCAGAAAACATTTCACAAAGAAACACTAAAAGCTATAGATTTTGAAATTCTATTTTTTTAGTAGGATGTTTTGCAGGCCTGGGCTTTTACATTTTTTTATTTTTTATTTTTATTTTATTTGATGGAAAAGTGTCAGCAAGAAAGCCCAGAAGCCTCCTCAGGCTTTCCTGTGGTATAAGAGTGAGAACAGGTCTGAAAGACAGGATTCTGACTTCTCCCTGTGTGGCTTTGAAAAAGTCCCTAGTTCTTTTTTCAGCTTGTTTCCTCATCTACAAAATGGGGATAAATGACATCTATCCTTTTAGGTACCATGGTTCATGCTGCAAATGGCATTAGAGTTTTTAATAAGTTAATTAATGTAAAGCACTAAGAAAGTTATATACTCATATGTACTGATTGGGGCAAGGCATGCAGAAGTCCTAGTTTTAGGCTTCAGGAATTATCATCTTCATATTCGGGACAAAATCCTCTCTCTCTCTGGAGTCTCTAAGGTTTCTGAATGGTAGTGTCCTTGCCTCCTAGGGTAAATTGGAAACAGATCACTTCAAAGGAAGAAAATCAGTATCCAATGAATTATACAAGTACAGCAAAAAGCTAGAGGGAGATGTTTAGAATCACCATTAAAACGGCCACATCATACTCAGTGCAGGAATCTCCATCATCTCCTCTGCTCCTGCTAAAATACTTGCAGAAATGGGGCACCCGGGACCATGAGTTCTGGAGCTGAAAGGGGGTGAGTAGGGCTGGCTGCAGCCAACGAGTGAGCAGGGCCTGTCCTGGGGGTGAGTCCAATTGGCTACTGCCAATGGGGAATGTGACCCTAGGCTTGCCATGTCATCTATCTGCCCTCCTTTCCCCAAAATAAATTTAGATTTGTATGTGAAATCTCGCAAATTTTTTATTTTTAATTTTTTAAATTTTTTAGTTGAGGCAACCTTTGGTTGACCTCACAAATTGCAAGGACCTTGACAGCTTATAATCCTTTATTTATTTATTTAATTTATTTTTATGTTTTATGCCTACAGCACCTGGTCTTCCTACGTGGTTTCCCATCCTAGAACTAACCAGGCCCAACCTTGCTTAGCTTCCACGATCAGATGGGATCAGGCTTGTTCAGGGTAGCATGGCCATAACTCTCAAATTTTTTATGTTGGCCCAAATTTGTACAACATCGTAAGGGTCAAACAACACACCTCTGCTGCCAGACAAAACTCACTGGCTGCCATTTTCAACCTCTGTCCTGGAAACGAAGGCTGCTGTCTCTGGTCTTAGATGTCCTGGATTCAAATCCCACCTCTGGCACTTCTTGGCCAATTATCACTCCTTGCTTCAATTTTGTCATTTGTAAAGCAGAGTTTATCATAGAACTACCTTATGAGAATTCCTACAGGACTGAATAAAATTTTATGAAATATGGACTGAAAGGAGCTTAGCACAGTGGCTAGCACACCATAGATGTTTGATAAATATCAGTTATTATGATTGTTGTTCAATAAGCTGTCACTCCCTCAGGCTGGACAGCAATCAATCATCTAATTAGATAGATGTAAGAATTAGGCTTACATGAATCACTTCTTACAAAGCCTTTTCCAATCCCTGAAATACAGTTAGTGCTCAGTCAGTGGGTTATAATGACTATCCTTTATCGTCTGGCTGATTTCTGACAGCCCTCAGGAAAAGAGCAACATTCCGTTCTGCTTTCTACTTACACGTCAGGCAGACCATGGTGAAGCGGATGGACAAGTCCAGAAGCAGTGCCCAGCGCTCTGACACCTGGGAGATGGCAAAGGGAATGATGATTTCTGCAGGGACGTAGAACTGCAAGGTGTAGGTGCACAGGATGCCGGCGACGTAGAAGAGCTTGACTGACTGGTACAGCCTGCAGGACAAACCAAAACCATGCTTTACTGTGGCCACTGGGCTCCTCAGTACATCAACCTCTGACCTCGGGACGGTCCCCAGGGCTGCAGGTGTCCTTGTCTGAAAACGATGGGAAGGTACATCTACGAGCAAGGGGGAGTCACAGCAGAGCACACAGTGAAAATAGACTGAAGCATCACAGATTCAAATGGCAACATCTCTAAAATAAAAGAATCTTGAGCATGGGTACATATACTTTAACAAACCACTATCACTTGATGCTCAATTTTAAATTATAGGAAAGAAGCTCAGTCTGGGTACTCTGCCCAGGTAGAGACAAGTGATAAGTAGTAAAGACCAAAGACCCTGGGTCTAGAAGACTCTGGTCCCTGTGATCTCTTTCAGTCCTTAAGAATGCTCTGTGTCTTCCAAGCTCTTGGCACATAACAGGTCCCTCACAAGCTCTTCTAGTTGGTTGTGAGAACTGAGAAATCCCAAATCCTTAGGGGAAGAGGCTGTCTACGAATAGGGTTGTGTTGGGGCTGGGAGGTAAAAGGAGAGTCAGGGGTGCTTGTAGGCCTTGGACTAGAAGCAGCAGAGGGAAGGTGTGATGGTGATGTTGAGTTTTATCAAAGTTTTTTTGACCTATGGAGATATGATACACATCTTTTAGTCCACTAATGTGGTAGATGCATCTCTCAAGTTTAATAAAACTGTGTGTATGTGTGGTGTGTATCTCTGTCTCAGTGTTTAGGCTATTTCTTAAAAAGGCTAACTTTGGCATTTCTATGTTTCTTACTCACACTAGTCCTGATGCCTGGAATACCACTTTACTCCATTTCTCACTGATTTCTTGAAATTCCCATCTTTTGAGGAAGTACAATGTGCCAGATGCTTTTAGACATGCCCAACTCAATCCTTATGACAATTCTGCTTTATAAATGTGGAAACCTAGGGTCAGAGAAGTTAAGTAAATCATCCATGACTGTAAACTAGGAAGCAGTGCAACAGGGACCAAGAGTGCCAGAGTTGTCCTTGTTTGGACAGAGTTGTCTTGTTAGAGAACAAGATAATCTGTTGTCCCATTCCGATGTACTTTCTTTCCTTGGAAGTCCCCAAGGCCTCTTTGCTCCTGAGGGCTCCTTTTTCTGTTCTATATTATATCTGTGTATATATCTACTATCTGTCCTCCCCCATTTCCACTGGATCATGAGCTGGGGAAGGTAGTGAAGCTTAAGTTCATAGTCTACTCACATCAGTACCCTCCACATGTATCTAGATTGGCATCTGCATATAACTGACATGCAGTAAATGCTTAATGAATGCTATTTATTAGCTTGGGAAAGGAACTGCATTTAAGGTAAATTAAGCCTCCAAGTGACCCTTAAAAAGGCAGACATCCTGTAATTAAAGACATGCCTCAGTGTGGGAGAAAATGCTATGAGTTCATGAGTCTATTTAAATAGGGCACTATTGAGGTCTGGCTCAGCTAACTGTTACATAAACTGAGTGCATTTGACCAAAATCTTTTTACAGTGGTTTTCCCAAATTGGTTCTTATTTTACTGCTTTTTCATCCCAGCTACTCTGACATGTGGATGTGCACCACTGGCTATGGCAAATAAGACTTGGTAACACAGCCTTTGTAAATATAACTGCAAGTGTTGCCACCCACCAACTCTTCTCTCTGTCTCTTGCCTTCCTCCAGCCACCTCCCTCCTCACCTTAGGTGACCAAGATCTCTCACTTCTTCCTTCTCTTCTTAAATCATGTCCTTCTTCATGCTGAGCTAACGAGGCCTCACTCAACATGGGAGGCTGTGGTTGAAGGAGGAGCTCCCAGGACAGAGAACCAGAGCCAGGGTTCCAGCGGCAGCTCTGCTTCAGCCTGGGGAAGCTCCCTAGACCTTGGTTTGCCATCTGTGGAAGGGAGAAGGAAGCAACCTACACCTGGCCCTGAGTCCCACCATCCAAGGGCCCATAAAGTTACCAGCAGTTGGGCAGGTTGAGGGTTATGCTGGCCTTGATGTCATTTTCAAACCGCATGTAGCCAAGAACCCCGATGCCAATGTACAAGGCAGTGATGATAAACATCCCCAAAGACAGGACGGCTGGGAAGCGGCGGGTGTTCATCATCTTGTTTTCCAGGGGCAGAACCTACAGAAATATCACCACGTGAGAAGACAAGAGGAGAAAGAGGGACATGAATATAAAGAAGTATGGCACACCACTTCTGCATATTTACCCCAAAGAACTGGTGGCAGGAACTAGAAAAGATATTTGCACACCCCTGTTAATAGCAGCATGATTCACAACAGCCAAAAGGCTGAAGCAATCCAAGTGTCTGTTGATAGATGAACAGATAAACAAAATGTGGTATATACATACAATGGAATATTATTCAGCCTTAAAAAGGAAATTCTGGCACATGCCAAAACATGGATGAACTTCGAGGACATTATGCTGAGTGACATACGCCAGTTACAAAAAGACAGATACTGCATGATACCATTTATATAAGGTACCTGGACTAGTCAAATCCACAGAGTCAGAAAGAAGAATAATGGTTTCCAAGGACTGAGACTGGAGGAGATGGGGATAAGGAGTTGTTGTTTAATGGGTACAGAATTTAAGTTTTGTGGGATGAAAAGAATTCTGGACATGGATGGTGGTGATGTTTGTACAATAATGTAAATGTACATCGTGTCACTGAACCATACGCTTAAAAATGGTTAAGTGGGTAAATTTCATTAGGTATATTTTACCACAATTAAAGAATAAAAATAAAAAAGGAAGGAAGTAAACCCTGGAGTCACAGGATGAACCCTGGACCATTTGGAACTGGAAGGGCCCCTTCAGGTTGTCCAGACCAAGGAGAAGAAGCTCAGCCCTCTGGGGCAGTGCGATCTAGCCAGATGCATTTTCTTTGGCCAGCAGAGTCTTTGAGACAACAGAATATGATGCCTTTAGGCACAACATTCTTTCCCCATTCACCAGGCCCACCGCTGCTGCTCACACTGACATACCTGGCCTCTTCACCCAGACTGCCTTCCAAAGGCATTTGGGTTTGAGACTCTCAAAGTCAATGCACTTGCCCCTCTCTGTACAGATGGGGAGGCTGGTGGCTGAGCTGGGACTAGAGCTTCTGGTTCCCCAGCAGCACATATCCCCACACACCATGTTCTCAGGACCCTTCCATCCCTGATGTATCCCTGGCTCTAAGGAATCCAACTCAAGACCGGCCTGCCCCTTGAGCCTGCTGGGCATCCAAAGGTCACTTCTGTCTTTCAAACCAACACTGTGAAGACCACAACTCTATGAACTGGTACTCATATAATTCTTATTTTACAGATGAGGAAAACAAGGCACTGAAGATGGAGTAACTTGTCCCAAGTTATACAGCTTGAAAGTGGCAGAGCCAGGCTGCAGACTTGGATCGTTCTCCAAAGTGCAAGCACTGGTTTCTACTCATAGTCCTAACAGCACTGTGTTATGTTTATTACTCACTAGGACCTTAGCATCTGTGCCCTTGTACTGTTAACAACTTTTTTTGTTCTACATGCATTCCTCTGGCTCCCAACCGCCCCTCCCCGCTGCCATGCAAATGAAAAATGCTCGTGGGAGTGCTATGAAGGGGTCATTGCTGTACCTTTCTACTTCCTTCTGGGTTAGAGGCAGGATCCCAGGAAAAATCCCGAAAATTCTGTGGACAGCAGACAGTCCGTCCTGAGCTTTCCCATCTTGTAACACATTTTTGCTACAAAAATTTTCCAGGCTAAAAATAATCTTTTTACAAGGCCAGATCATACTAAATAGCTAGCTCTCTCACTCTCTCTCTCCTCCCACAATAGATAATTGGCCATTTGTGTAAAGTGAAAAGGAGCCTGGACTGGGAGTGAGGAGTGCTTAGTTTTAGTCACAGCTGCAACATTTCCCAGCTGGCGACCTAGCTCAAGTCCCTTTTCCCTCTTTGGGGCTTGGGCCCCTCTTCTGTAAAACTGGAGACCGAGCTAGAAGATTTCTAAAGGTAATTTTAACTCTGATACTAATAATCACTAGCTCATAGTTGGTGTTCAATAAGTATTTATTGAACAGATTATCATCATTTAGTTGGGGAATTGGGGTTCAGAGAGTACCCCATGGCCAGAATAATACTGCAACATATGCTGCCTCCAAAGTCATTTGCTCAACCACTGCACTCTGCTTGTGGCCATGACCGTCCACCATTCTAAATAATAAAGTGCTTTCAGTACCATTAAGATGGTGTAAGCGCCCTCTACCATCTCTCTCTCTCAAAGATTAAAAGCCCTGGGCAGAGAACATAAAGCAATGACTCCCAGCCTTGGAAAGTCTATAACAGCAGGTGGATTGACCAAAACCAATAAAAATGACCATATGACAGTGAGTTTCCTGATTTTTTTCTTCCCATATCTCCCAGTTTTGACTCAAGGGAAACCCAAATCCTAGAACTATACAGTGGATGCAGACAGATAGAGCTCCAAGAAAAACCCCCTTTCTGGCCAGAAGAAATAGATTAGGGGCCTGTGTAGGACAGAGAGTATGGAGAGAATCCCTACTGTTTTTGTTTGCTTTTTCACTCTTCTGGCCATACCCCAAAGTCACATCCTAGTCACAGAACAGCATTCTGGTGCATCAGTGACTGTGTGGTAGTCACTGACGCCTAAAATTCTAAAACAAACTCCTTATCTCTGAGCAAAGGAACTAGGAAAAGAAGTTTGTGGAGTCCACATAGTGTGGGGGACATCAGGACTGGCTAATAATCTGTGAGTCCAATGCAAAATGAAAATGCAGGACCTCCTAGTCCAAAATGAAGAATTTCAAGATGATGAAAGAAGAGCATTAAACCAAGCATGGGATCCTTCCAAAGGCAAGGCCCTATGTGACTGTTCAGGCTGCATGTTCATGAAGCAGGCCTTGGTACAAATCCCCATTATTTTAAAAAATAGTGTCCCCCTCTCTTTTCTGTCAGTGCTTTAACCCCAGAGTCAGATCTGATAGAAAGTTCACAGCAGTGTAGGGAGGCTGAAACCCTGGCTCTCTAGCCAGAGGACCAGAAAAAGAAGCCACTGGGAGCTGATGACTGTGTAGAAACAACCTGAATGTCCTTCTGCAAGTGAACTGATAAATTGTGGTATTGCCTCTACAGTGGACGCTCAGAGATAGAAAGCGATGAGCTTCTGATGCATGCAACAAGATAAATCCTAAATGCAGTTGAGTGGGAAAAGTCAGTTTCAAAGGTTACATACCATCATCTCCTGTATATGAAATTCTGGAAAAGATAAGACAATAGAGACAGTGACCAGAAGGTGGCTGGCTGCCAGGGGTTAGTGGTGGCAAGAAGAATTGACTATGAAGTGGGCAGGCAGCACGAGGGAGCTTTTAGTGGTGTGTGAATTGCTCTGTGTCTTGACTACGGTGTACCTGTGACTCTATGCATTTCTCACAATTTACAGAAATGTAGCACCTCCCACCCCCCCACACAAAAAAAGTGAACTGTACTATATGTAAATTAAAAGTAAATTTAAAAATTATATACACAGCACTATCCTTCCTCAAGTGTGGAAGTAGAAACTATGCAATAATCCACTGTAAATGTATAGTACTTCCCAGTTTAAAACTTTATGTTTCATCAAATCCTGTCATATAAGTTGTACACCTTAATCTGTCTTGATTTTAAAAGACTAGGAAACACATGCTGATATGAAGATAAATGTTTAATAGATATACTGGGATAAGACTAGAGCTCTTTGTCTAGTGCACAGAAATCCAGAAACCTAGAGTTCCCAGCTCCTGCTCAGAAGGCCACCCACAGCACCAGAGACTTTCCACCCTAATTCAAACCTTACCACGCCAATGCTTTCAAAAGAAAAAATGGCTGTCCCAAAGAAGAGAGAGTAGGTCTTCCAACTTGCTATCAGCGGCAAGCGGCTGGGGTCTGGGATTTCCTATACAAGAGAGAAATGGAGTAAGAAGTTAACTCTCAAAGCATGTTTGGGCTCCTTTAAGAGGTGGATGTTCTAAAAGGAGACCTGATTTTTTAAAAATTTAAATGTCAAGAAATTCAGAAAACTGCAAAAGGATGTAGGCAAGAATTAAAATTTATTTTACTATTGCCCGATAACAAAGAGCTGGAGGGAAAAAAAATTGAAGTATTATATTGTCAAAGTGTTGAAGGATCGGTATCTCACAGAGAAAGTTAGGTTCATCAGCATCCAACAAAAAATGTCTTACACATGACAGACAGGTTAGTGCCACCTAAAGTGTTTGAGAATACAGAATGTACAGTGGTAATAGTGTTAAAAATTACTGTGATGGAGTTACAGTGATATTCTAGGGAGTCCCCCCGACCCAAATTAGTTAAAATATAAAAGTTTCCTCTTCTTCAATGAGCTGTAAATGGAAGGAGAGAAAAGTGTATGAAATAAACATGTTATGTACCCTGTGACCCAGAATGTGGAAATCATTACAGAAACATTCCTCTCATTGGGCAACCTTTGGAATAGTCTGGAAATAAATCAGAGGTAGCTATCTCATTGGGGAATTCAATTCTGTGAAATTTATCAATATTGCCTTAAGGAATATAAGGCTTATCCACAGTTATCCTAAAATACTTGACTTTGTTGTTTTTATTAAGTTCCATGAACAATATAACATTTTTTTTCCTGGTGACTTCTAAAAGAGAAAAACATCAGAAAGGTATTAGGTATGCCAAGGGGCTTCTGAGATTTAAATTTTTATATAGTCTTGTTCATTATAAAATAAAAATTAAGGATAGAAAAGTAGGAAATTGAAGGAAAAAAACAACCTCAAAGACATTGCAATTTACATCATGATAAATTGGCTCAAGTAAGCCTTTTAAGACTCTCTATTTACATCTCTGTGATAAGATATGAGGCTTTTTTTGAGTGGCCTACAGGTAATTTTGGGTGCCTAGAATTGTTGCCTAGAGGATGTAAGACTATGGGTAATTCAGATAAGAAGATGCCGCTTTTTATCTGCCTTTTGCTGTTATCCAATCATTACAGGAATGATCTATAGTAAACCAATTAAGATGTTTTCCTTGTGAAGCACTTTTTTAAGCCAGTTTCGACATAAGATGATTATTGGAGAAGCAACATGAAAGAAGAGATATCCAGAGGAATGAGATTTCACAGAGATATCTTTGTGGAAGAAATGCTACAATGAGGTGGGTACTAGGCTAAAGAATGGGGTAAACACTTACCTACCCTTAAGGCTGGCGCCAGGTACCAGTTTATTATTGATAAAAAGCTCTGCCCCCTGGAGCAGTCAGGTGTGTGCTGTGCACTAACCTGGGCACTGTACTGGGCGATGATGATCAGGCTAAGCAGCATGCTGAGGTTGGCCAACATGGAGAAGACGGACAGCACCCGGAGGTTCCGGATCAGGGCCAGCAGCACCAGGACAGGCAGGAAAGCCAGCATGTACAGTCGGGAGTCCAGGGTGGGCGTCAGAATCACTGTCTCGTTGTAATGGCAGTTGTTCGTGGTGCCATTAATAGCTTCAACTACCTGCACAAGGAATAGGAAAAGCAAGTCAACAGATCTGTCCATATGATTAGCTCAGTGCCTGGCCCATAAACTCCCTCACAAAGAGCTGGAATGTCTCACGTGAGTTAGGATGAATTTAGGACTTCTTATTGTAAATCTTCTGCACAAATAACTTTAATAAAAAAGAAACTTAATTAAAAATAAATAACTGGATTTATAGTGGCTAATTTTTGGCTGTTGGCAATCTAGCATCATTCCTCCTGATTTTGATTTATTTTTGGTGAATTTTATCTTATCTGAATACAAACTTGGAGAACTGTAAGCCAAAATCATATGGCAAAGCTAAAGGACTGGCCTTTAACACAAACTAGGGCACTCACCATCTCTCCCAGAAATCTGAATCTAAACAACTAGCAAAATAACACAAAGTCAGAACAAAGAAAGTAAAAATTAATTCTGACAAGGGATCCCTGGGGAGGCTGCTTGTCAGTTCTATATACATCCCCCTAACTGCCCTGGTTCTTGTTCTTTTCTGAGAGCCTTTTTGTTTTTTCCCATCATTTTGGAAGTTAGCCAATATTCTTACACTAAACTTATTTTCTCCTTAAGGTCCCCAGAATCTATGTCTTTTGCTTATAACAAAAAGACCCATCACCTACTAACTCTTCCTTAGGAGGACTGGACCATTCATTGCAGGAAATTTATCATTCCTGGAGCCCCTCCCAATAAAAGCTATTAGCATCCCCCAATTATTTGAATAAACAAGAAACACCCTCCTGCACACAGAATAAATACCCCCCCTGGCAAAGTCAGGTGTGTGTGTGTGTAGGGGGTATGGTATCACTCGTATTTAGAATCAGAATGATTTAACTGATACAGTCTTATTCTGTAAGTGATACAACTCACTGCAGAGCAATTAGAAACTAGAGTCAGGCAAAAAGAAAATGTAAAGCAATGATAATCTCGGCACCCATAAGTAGCCATGGTAATGCATCTATATATTTTCCATACAATATCATAAATAACATGTATTATACATATCCTTTTACAGGACTGCAATCCCAGCATACACTCTTATTTTAAAATGTCCTTTTCATTTAACAACACACCATGGATACTTATATGAATCATTCATTCTTGTAATTTTCTGATTTCTTAGTACAACAGGAAAATACCTGGAACATCAGCCAGGCATGCGAGGCCCTCCATCAATGGGTCCCATTCAACCCCAAAGGCTTTTCCTCTCCCCAGACCCACATTTTCCTTGCCAACCTATTGTATTGCCTCTTCTGAGCAAGTTCCCTATGTTCCTGCCTCCAGGTGTTCACTGTTCCAGTTTCTCACCTTGGCTGCCAACAATGCCCTTCAACACTCAGCTCAGATGCACCTCCCAAGGGAGCCTTTTCTTCCCCAATGATCTATTCTGCTTCTGCACATTGCTGCCCCTCTGTTCACAATTCAGCACCCTAACCTCAGAGTGTTGTTAGTAGTGTCCTGCACCAAAATATCATATTAATAATATTTAACTTTTTATATGTTTTGGAACATTCTACTTAGCAAAGTCCTCAGGACAATGCTTGCTTTGGCTCTGGACAGATGATTAATTAAGTTCTGCTGGTATCAGATGATTTCCAAGCAGCAGCCTGGTAACATGTTTTAAAAGCCTTCAAAACAATCAAACTCTTTGCCCCAGTAATTTTACTTGAAGCAATATATACTGAAGGAATAAAGGAGTATAGTAAGACTTGTACAGATTATAGTGGAAAAACAGATTTTAGTAGACAAATAAAGGGAAACAAAGATCATATCTAATAATAAAGGACTAAGTCATGATCAACCTGTGTGATGAAATATTATCAAGCTATTATAAATTACATTATGAACCACAAGGAAATTTCAAATGCTAATCAGTTAATACTAAGTTAAAGTGATTACTGTGATTGGATTAAGAATAATTTTGTTTTGTTTTGTTTTGAGAAGCAAGATAGCATAGTGTTTAAGAACTTGAGCTCTGATGTCAAAAGGCTTGCATTTTTAACTTTGGCTCTGTAACCTTATATAGATTATAGAGTTTATAGTATCAGTTTTCTCATCTGCAAAATAGGAATAACCACAACACCTACTCTGATAAGGTCATAGAAAGAATTAAATGAGGGAACACATATAAAATGCTCAGCACTGTATCTGACACATAATAGAAGCTAACTCTAAATGCTTACTATTTTTTCCTTTTTTGTAATTTTTTTTTACATTTACAAATTTCTAGTATTACTATAAGCAGAAAAAAAACCCTAAAGAATAGTTTTCTTTTTTAAGCTTATTGATTAACTAAGGATGGCCTCTGTTATTACCCATATTATTTTGCTCAAATTGTCACGAGATAACTTCTGGATTAGATTGACAGAACTTGCTGGGGACCACAACTGTTAAAACATCACAATTAAGCAACTAAAGGTAGATAAAAATGGCTCAAAGAAGATTAGGTATTACCCCAAAAGACCCACATCACTTTTAGAAGAGTTAAGGATAATTTAGCTCCAAGGTAAGATTGCAAAATCCAAGATTCCTTCCAGTGTAATTTAAAAGACTAACCTTGAGGACAGGTCCAAGATACTGAACAAAAGTTATTATAGAAAATATAAGCACTTACAGAAATCTGCAGATATATGTACTGGGGAAGTCTGGATTCTTCGATAGGATCTAGTTTAACTTTCTTTTTTATATTGATGAGGACACTAGGACCCTCAATAAAAGAAGCCATTTGTTGCACAACTAGCAGGGGACCCTCCTTTTTCATGACCTTTCCCTCCCACCTTCTCTAAAGGACTCTACCTGTTTTAAATTATCAGCCAGAAACACAATGTACACACAGCAGAAGCCCAGCTGGGTGAGTATAAGGAAGAAGCTCACCGTATGCCTGGAAGAGAGGAAAGAGAAAGAAAGAACACTTGTTATAAACAAAAGAGTTGGCTTGTCATTTCCATTTTTGTCCCCAGGGGTTGGTGGCTCTGTACCAGCACCCTCCTTCATGCCACCACAATCAACAATGGAGCAGTAGTAGGAAGTGAGGTAACAATAGTTCTTAAAAATAAGTCTCGATCACCCCCCACCCCATTCTCAGCTCAGCAAGTGGTAAAATTCTTCATGGTCAGGAACCTCCCATGTGCCTAACTCTGCAGTATTTCTGGTAATTGATACCCATTGATGTAGGGCAATTGATACTAATTGATGTAGGGCAGTAGGCACAGTATTTTTATTAGCTATCATTAACATTAAAAATTTTTTTTCTACCACGTGCCAGACACCATATTAGGCACTTAACATACACGGACAAATAACACATCATCCTTCCTCTAGTGGTTTATAGATTACTGGGTGAGATGGACCATAAACAATATGGTGCTAAGGGTCATGGTCAAAGGGTACTTTACCCAAATTATAGAGCAGATAACCTTCTTAGAAAAATCAATATTTGAATGGGAGTCCCTTGGGAAAGGAAAGAAAGATAAAAGAAGAAAGAGGAAGAGGCGATGGAGAGAAGAGAGGAAAGAACATTTCATCAGAGGGATTAGGCAGATTTCTCTAGCTGCCATGTGAACACACAGGGGCAAGACTATGATGGGAAGACTGGATAGAAGATTCTTACAGTTATGGAGATGAAAGATGGCAGCTGCCTGAACAATGAAGTGGCCATTAGGATGAGAGAATTAAAGCATTTTAAGAGATATTAAGAAGCTAGAACTTATAGAACCTGGTTGAGCACCTACACCTGGGGGAAAAGGAAAGGAAATGATCTACGGTGATTGACAGGTTTTTAGCTTGGACAACAAAATGAACTGGGCAACTCAGAAGTAAGAACAAGTTTTAGGGGAAAGAGAAGAAATGACACATTCAGTAACTGAATTGTTAAGCCTGAGGTTCCTACAGGAGATATTCAGGAGACAACTATATTTTAAGGTCTGGAACTGTGGATTTGTTGGTAACAGATAAATTCTTGAGCAGTCAGATCAGCATTGAAGAGTGTGCGGAGAGAGAAAAGGAGAAGGCAGCGTTCCAAACCCTAGAGAACACCAACATTTAAAGGAAGGATAGAAACAAAGAAGCTGCAACAAATGCAGAGGAATGATCAGAGCAGTAGGCAGGAAACCAAGATGACAGAGAGTTTAACAGAAGCCAATAGAGACAGAATGTTTGAAGATGAGAATAGTTAATTATTCCAAATGATGCTAAGAAGATCTCTAGGGCAAAGAATGTACAACAAGGAGATTTAAAAGATCTCCTTTCACACTGGTGGAAAGAACTTCTGTAGAAGTATAAGGACAAAAAGCCAGGGGATCCATGGAAGAGGTGTGAACGGGATATGCAAAAGTCAAGTCAGGGGGTGGGCTATTCTTTCACAAAGCTAGTGTGTCAGCCCCAGTGCTGATTTTGATCACTGCAGACCTATTGTCTAAAGCACTTCCTGACACATAGGTATTAGGGAGATATCTGTTGAATAACCAGAAGTTGAATATGAGTCAGGGTGGTGGCTTAGAGGATAGTGTAAGGTACAGGAAGCTTTATTATTTTATTAAAGATGGAGATATGTGAACACATTTAAATGTTGAAAGTAAGAGTCCATAGTTCAAAACAGAAGCTCATGTGATAAGAGAAGAGATCATTAGTAGAGCAAGTTTCCTAAAAAGAGCACAAAAAGCTACTTTACATGCCAAACAATGAGTAGAAGGATTGGAGAGGTAGTGATAGGCAAAAACCTCCTCTTTGGTGAAAGAATTGGAAAAATTCTGGTTATCATCCCATAACATTTCTAGTCTGATCATTAGCTGAATTTATTAATTCAGTATGTGAATTGGACCAGAGGAGGTGCCAGACTCGTGATGCTCTGTAGATTACACTACATGGGCAGCGCACACCTCAGACACAGCAGTGGTTGGAGTATCACATCTCAAGAGAGACTTCTACAATCTGGTGCTCAGAAAAGAGTAGGCATGGGGGGTGGGAACAGGTCTGAAAATAAAGACGAAAGAGTAGATTTAGTCCCAAGTGCAAGAGGACTAAAGGGACTGACTTGTTGTCTGTCATAGAGGTGGGAGCTGCAGAGGGAAGACATCAGCTCACCAAAGGATCATTAACACCTTGGCCTTTTTCTCTCTTTTCTTCTCACTACAAACTTGCCCCCCCCCCCAAGAGACCTCTTCTGGCCCCTGGATTCATGGCTGATGACTTCAGTTCTGTATCTCCTATGTGAAGATAGTTCAAACCTATGCAACTACTCACTTGACATCTCCACCTGAATATCTCTCGGGCTCCTCAAACACAACTTGTCCAAAACAGAAGTCATCAGGAATCTAAAAATCAACCTTGACTTTTTTCTTTTCCTTCAATCCCAAGATCCAAATCATGATCAAATTCAATTTTTCCCACCCCCATGGCCACCAGCTTGGTCCCAGCCATCACTGCCACCTGCCTGGACATTGTTAATAGCATTCTTATGGGTCCGACTACTCTATTCTTGCTCCTCTACAATCTATTCTCCATACAGAAGCCAAACAGATCTTTAAACAATGCAAATATGACTATTTCTCTGATTAAAACCTCCTAAACGACTTCTTGGTTGCTTTTAAGAAAATAGTGAAACCTTCAAGAGGGCGAAAATGTACAGCTTGATGGGCTTCTGAGTCCTTCTTTAGCTTCATCTCCCTGACTCTCTGCCCTTGAGCTGCCTGGTCTTTCTCTACCTTGAAACCGCTACATACTCCTTCCTTCTTTGGGATCTCAGACTTTGCTTTTCCTCCCTCCTGGAAGGTCCTCCAGGCCCCTGCCCACTTTCTCAGTGTAATTCCTTATCCTTAAGAACTCCTTCCTTCAGAAGTCATCTCCTCTGTTCCATCCTAGGAAGCCCACCCACATCTCCTTACCTGCTCGGCAGCAACTAGGACTTCTTTCCTCCACTGTACTTATCTCAGTGGTTATTAAATAACTGTGTCCTAAGCTGTTTAATGCCTTTCTTTCTCACTGGACCATGAATTCTGTGAGGGAAAGGCCTTGTTTGCCTTGTTCCTCATGGTATGTTCTGGGCCTGATACATAGTAGCAACTGCATAAATGTGGTTTAATAAAAATAACATTAAATATTGTTAAATATTAAAAAATATTAAATATTAAAGCTGCATAGCAAAGAAATGAGCACCTTGTCACTGGAGGTATACAAAGAAGGGGCTGGATCAGGAAGGTTGCCAATAAACCCCTTCCATGTGGAAAGTCCGACATTCTGTGCTACATGAGCCACCACTGCAGGGAAGAAAGCATCCCTGCCAGCCACGTTTCCTCCTCCTGTATCCTAACCCCCTCCTGGCAAAGCAAGAACAAGGTACCTTCCCCAGTGGGCGTGTTTCCGGAGCCAGGCGCTAGGGCTGGCTTCCAGTCCATGCATCACTGTATCCCCATAGTCCATGAAAGGCCTGTTAAGCCTGCAGGAGAAAGTATATACACAGTTACCAAGAAGTGGTTTAAATTAAGATCATATACCGAAAAGTCAGGAGACACTTAGCAAGGTAGGACCCAGCTGGAGTGGAAAGACCACTGGGGCAGTGACCCAGTGACCAAAGTTCTAGTTCAGATGGTGTCTCCTTGGTGGCTAGTTTTCCTTACCTGTCAAGCGGGGCAGTTATTACGTAGCAAGGGTAATAATATACACCTTGCACTGGTGTAAGTAGTTTTCATATCAGTGATCCCACTGGATCCTCATGACAACTCTCTGAGGCAGGGGTAGGCATAGATTGTTAATGCTCAGTTTAGAGATGAGTCACGCAGATTCGCACAGTGGCCTGACTGTGCGACCCTATGAGTCGCTTGGCAGAGCCTCCCCTTACGTCCCTGCCCTGAATGCTTTTTTCCTTTTCTTGGCCTTGTTGGAGGAAATTAAGAAATAAACTCTTGTTATGTGCAGAATGTTTCTGGGATGTCCCTGAAAACCGAGTACCAAGGGAGCTGACATGAGGATGTTGTTTTCCTCACCTGTGGCAGAAGTGCTGGGAGCACCTGACCAGGATGTGCATACAGTGGCAGGCAATGAAGCCCATTGCCAGCAAACTCAGCGGGCCCATCTGGAGGAAGGGGGAGCCAGGGGGCAGGGAAAGAAAGAAGAGAATGAATTTGTGAAGGACACTGTGGGGAAGGATTTGGTAGTACAGATGTCATTCAGGACTCATAGAACTTTCTAGCAAACTGCTTTGTGGACTCTTCTTAGCAGCCATGGCTGTTCTTTCAAATATAATCTCAAGTAGTAATCCAATAAAGTATGTAAAGCAATGACAATGGGGTGCTGTGATAGGAGTAGACGATGCAGAATTCTGAGTTTTATTGGCCTCTGAGGTGTCCCCGAGAACCAGAGCTCTATAGAGCACAATTAGAAAATTATAGTTCAGCCCCTGCAGTCTACAGGGAAGAAACTGAGGCCCAGAGAGTGGTTAAATGACTTGCAAAGGCCACTCAAATTCTACTGCAGAGCCAAAACTCAATCCCAGGCTACATGTCTAGACTCCACGTCTGGACCAAGCTGTCTCCCAGAAAGACTGCTCTTTGCAAATCATCATAAACCCTTAGAGCCTCTTCTCCCACCTCCCTGCTATAACCCAGTCATGCTGGCCCCACGGGTGGCAGCCTTCCTTACCAGGATGCCTGCATTCTTCACAGCCAGGGGTAGTCCCAGGATCCCTGTGCCCATGTTGCCTTTCACCAGGTGAACCAAGGTCTGGAACGCTCTAAAATGAAAAGACATGAGGATGTGGGTATGTGGAGGCAAGGAGATCTTACAGATATTCTCTCACAGCATGCCAATACCTGAGTTAAGGTGGATAGGTGAGCTCCTGGCCATCTCTCAGTCCCCATGACCTTTCCTGGCACCTCTGGGTCTCCTGCAGGGTGACCAGCCATCCCAGTTTGTCCAGAACCGTTCTGATTTATAGGACTCAATATATGCCATTATAACACTTACTATATAATAGGTACTCAGCTAAGTACTTTGTACGTATTATCTCATTTAAGTCTCTTATTAAAGCTAGGGAGTAGATGAGGAAACTGAGTTTAGAGGCTTTTTTAGTGATTTGTTCAAGAATATATTGGAGAGCTAGGATTTGAACCCTAGGCCTGCTTTGGAGTCCCTGTTTTGCACACTACTTCTACTGGACTGCCTCCCAGAAATAGGCCCAGACAGATGAGTAAAGAACACCCCATTTCATAACCAAGGAAATTGAGGTTTAAAGAATGGGCATCTAACAGCCTGAGGTCATAAAACTAGTGGCAGAGACAGGGTTGAACTCAGAGAAAAGGGAAAAAGGCAGGCAGCAAAGAGAAATCATTGTGACTTTTGAATAAACAGGTCAAATGATTTGGGTTCCCAGATGCAGTCTATTGGGACAGGGTCATTTGGGAACTGGGCTCTAGAGGGATATTTTTCCCCCTCAGGCCAAGGCATCAAACTGAGGAATGGCATGACTCTTCATACACCAACAAAACCAAAGACAAACTCTCAGACCCTTTAAGGCAGAAGTGAAGCTTGTCCAGAGGACAAGGTCTATATCTGCAGAAATAAATTTTAAAAGAGGTGCCCTCTCTGCTGATGAATTACAAAACAACCTATGTTTATATCTCTGTACTTGGACCACGATAAACTAAGGTGCATACTGGATTTACATCCACAGCTTTAGAAACCTTGGAAATCCCCCATGATGGCCTTCTAGAGAGACTTCTTGTGAAGAGCACGAGGGGTATTCTGGAAGGAGCCTGGCCTCTCAGATTGAACAAACGAAGGATTAAAACCCAAGGCCACTACTTAACTAGCTGTGTCATCTTGGGCAACGTGTCCACTTTGCTGAGTCTCTGTAAATGTTAGGAGGAATGATATTTTGAAATAACTGTCCTAAGCACCCATGCTTTATGTTAATCCCTAACTCCTCTAGCTTCCTGAGGATCTGTCCATTGATCTGTTAAGGTTAAGGGTTAAAGAGAACAATTGGGGGAGAGGGAAGGTGGAGAGTCCCTGCATGCCATTCTCTCCCTGTGTCAGCATTGTTGACACAGCACAGTACCGTGTGCCACTCCAATATTGTGCTTATTTTGCAACTAGGAAAGGGTCAGTGGGTTACTCTGGAAATTTCTAACTAAAGGGCTTGGGAAATCAGAATTTAACTTTGGGCCACTCAGCCTACTTAAAAACATAGTGTGGTCAGCTGTGTGAAGCACTGGGCTGGGAGGCAGGAAACCTGGGTTTTAGCCTCAGCTCTTTTGGTGACCTTGGACTGCCATCCTATTCACAGCTGCCAACACTTCCAGACATTGCACTTGAGGGTTTTTTTTTTTTCTTGGTGCAATTCACTTGTGCAGCCATCCTGGGAGGAGCAAACTGCCATCACCCCACAGAGGAGAAACTAGGGCACAGACAATTTCGATCACGTGCTCAAGCTGATAAGCAGCTAAATGGGAACTGGAACTCGGGTCAGCAGGGCCCATAGGTACCATGCTTACCAGGCCTGTGTTACTGCTTCCCTCCAAACAGAAGGGGCCCACGTTCTCACTTGCTTTATCTCTTGGATTCTTAAGTAGCTGAAATTGCCACCAACCCATATGTTAGTTCAAAACACAAGAGCTAGTTGGTTTTCTCAAGACCTCTGATTGAGAAATACTCAAATTCAGCAATAAATAACCCCAAGGCCTACAGAGCTCACTCTCAGGGTGAAGCATTCTTAGCAACCCTGAGACAAGCCTTCGGGCAAGAGAACCTGTCTCCATGCCAGTCATTGTGCCTACCCCTAAACTGCCCTGTAAGGTGGCAGTGGAAAGGGGCTTTGCCTGTCCCTTACAGTAACTTCTCCCTCCTCTGCACCCCTCTGACCCCTTCAGATTTAATTTCTGCAGGTAGCCTCCTTAAATTCACACTGCCACCAACGTGTCCCCTTTTTGCATATGGGAAACTGAGGCTTAGAAAAGGGAAGGCACAGAGTTACAACTTGAATGCAGGTGTTCTTTCTACTGCACCAATGGCATCAAAATTTCCTTCTTAAAGCGGCAGAACTCTCTACCACCATACCAGCCCACCCATTTTTCCTCACTGAACTAGTTGTTCTGCTTGAGTGGCGGACGCCAAGGGAGCCTCCACCTGTAGCTTGGCTTCCTGCCTCGACTTTCAGCAGAGCCCTCCTTGTCAGAGTTTGAAAGACTCATGAGTGATCCTCTCTTCTCCCTACCCCAAAACATACCCCAGGGAGGTAGAAGAAACTAGACTCTTCTAAATACCATGGTTCTGATGTCATCACCGCAGTTCTTGGTTGAAGTAGAGGCCAGGGTAATGGGCCTCCAAGAAGTTGGAGATCCTGCCCCTTCCCCAACATTATCAAAATTGGCCAGGAGCAAAAGTGACTTTAGGGTCAGCACTGGATTCCAGCTCCCATTCTGCTAACAACCTAGTGCATGGTCTGGGGTAACTTGGACTCAGTTTCCCCACCCACACATGTTGCAGGCTAGTTCACTCTATTCTAAAGCTTTTTAACGGTCTCCACTCCTGCCCCTTTAAGCTCTCTTCTTGACGCAGCCTACAACTAACTGCCCCTTCTGCAACCATGGTTTTCCCATCTGCACGATGGGTTGGGAGTCAGACACCACCCCCGCCCCCGACTCCCACTAAGGGTTTTTGCCAACGCAAGCTTCAGAACTAGAAGGCGGACATGGGATGGCAAGGAAGAGTACTCACGTTATGCCTTTGGTTTTCTCCATGCTGGGCAGCTCAGAAGGGCTTCCATTCAAGAGACTGAAGTCCTTGTTCTGCGGCTTCTTGGCACTTTTGGGAGGTGACCTGAGGTCCAGTGTGAGGTCAACAGCTTCCTGGGAACTGCCAGCACTCTCGGTCCTGGGCATGACTGCTTCAGAAAGAGAGGATTCAGGGTGATAAGGAGGTCTGCATTAGGAGGCAAGCAGGAAGGTGTCTAGTTAGGTGCAACCCAGTGGCTCACACCTCAATCACAGGCTCTGGACAAACTGCAGAGGCCCCACCCACCTCCCCACCCCCCTCTCTGGGTGCTCCTCCTGCCCCAAGAAGCTGAGGAAGAAGAGCCAATTGGGCGGAGGAGGAGCGGGGAGGGATCTGGGAAGGGAGTCAGCCACCCTGACCCTGCAACAGTGACTAGTCAGTGATCATTTCAGTAACTAATATTTATTTAACACTTCACTAAGAAACAGATACTCTTCTAAGCACTTTACCTATATTTTCTCATTTAATCCTGCACGTGAAATAATGAGATCAGGTTCTGAACTAAAGGAAACTGCCTAACTTCACGTACCTAGAAAGTGACAGAGTAGGGACCAGAGCCCATCTTGTCACACTTTTTAAATAGAACACTATTTCTGCCTCCAAGAGCATCCTACACATTGCCACCTCTTTATTCATCCCAGGGCAGGGGCTGCAGGTCTGCTGTAAGGTCTTCTTCTGAGAGCTCCCCTTTTTTGGAAAATAGCTGGGGAAAAAAAAAAGCAATCACTCACCTCTAACTGCTTCTTAGCTTTCGTGAGGCTCCAGGGAGAAAGCAGTGGAAAGTCTTGGAAAACAGGGAGAGGCAGAGATTGTACAATACCCAGTCGCATTTCACTGGGCAGGACACTAGGCCAGGAGAGGGTGTTATTTGCCTAAGGTCACACATGCCACTCAGGATAGAACTCTGTCGCTAAAAAAGACCCCGGGGGTTTCTCTAGTGTTCCGTTCTCTGTCATCATTTCTACTTCAGTGACAGATGAATGGGCCAAAATTTCCTCCTCCCTCAAAATTATAGCATTTCACTCAAGCCATAGCACTCCCTGTACCACCATCTCCTGTGCCAAGAGCCGAACTTAAATATCTCCCAGTTAAATGGTAGCATCCGAGACAGATTTGTCTGGGCCCCTCCCTTAAATGAGACCCTTTCCAAGGTCCTGTATGAGATTTTGAAAATGTAATTCTGCATTCCTTTCCTTAAAGAGGCCCTCTCTACCCCTTACCCCCTCCTCAATGGTATAAGCTTCAGACTCCACAAAGCCTGGCTCCATCTCTGGCTAGCATTGTTATTTTGTTTTTACAGATGTGGAAACTGAGGCTCAGAGAGGTAAAGAATAGCTTTTTCAAGGTAAAGGCTAATCCTCGGCAGAGCCTGAAACTCAACCCCCAAGCCAGACCTTTTTATGTCTCAAGCCTGCATCCTTGATCACTACACTGATCCCTTGCTCTGAATCCTCACCCCACCCTTCAAGTTTCTCATCCTGAATCAACTAAAACACTTGCTGTGGTTTGAGAAATGTCCTCTATTCATCTGTCTGACACCATTACGTGGCAGTGTTCCTGGTCTGTGGGGTAGCAGGCAGCATTCTGTGGCTTGCTCATGACAGCACTGGAATTCCATAACTCCATTCTAAGCTCAGAGCTCATTTAACCAACAGATCTTGTTCCTACTCGGACAACAAGATCAGTAAATGAGGTTGTCAAGAAGCTTGAAATATTAATACATGAGGCTAGTTCTTGCTTTCCTTTCCAGGTTGTGAGAAAAAGCGTGAGTTAACCTTCAAACCTTTGGGACAGGGGTTGCTGGTATATCGGAATTCGGCTGAGGTTTCTTCTCAGGGTTAAAAGCCTTTAAAAGGAAGCTTGCAGGGCACTGCCTGCAGACCTATAACTTGCTGTCTACCTGTCAGCAGGAAAGGGGGGTTCTTCCAGGATGAGGGCCTTCAAAATAAGCCCTTCTAAACACTGGCCCAGACATTTGTAGCTTTGGGATCGACTGGAGCTCTACCATGCTGTTATGACTCTGGGAAAGGTACTGCTCCTCTTTTCCCCTTTATGAAATGTGTACTAGATCGCATAGGACTTCCGAATGACTGAGGATCCAGGCACTATGCTTTCCAACCCTACTGGATGCTGAGACGCAGGCTCAGCCTCCCTGGGGTTGAGGCCCATGCAATTTGTGTGAGCACAGACTACCCACTTGACATCTCCATACAGGATGGAACAAGTGGAATTTGAAGAATGACAGCAATCTTTTAGAACTCTTCAAACAGAGGACGTTGTTTCTTTCATTCTTTAATGGCAGTTTGGAAAGTTGATGTGTATCAGAATCAACTGGGGAGATAATAAAGCACACAGAGACTCAATGACGCAAGGAGAATCTGGGCCTTTGTATTTTTTACCAAGTTCCCCAGGCGGTTCAGATACTGGTCAGAGTTGAGTTCCATTGCTCTAGGGGGAAAGAACTGCCCCCACTTTAATAGAGAATCGAGATAGAGAGCTGGGAAACACTCTGCTTGAGGTTGTGTAATCTGGTAGAAATGATCACAAGTACTCCTTGGGGCTGGAAGTAGGAGACTCCAGAAACAATAATAAAACCAATAAGAGACATCACTTGTAAAATTATTAATCTTTTAGCAGGAAATGATATGGGACACCTCTTGCAGACCTCTTAACCTTTTTAGTAAACCTAGTTAAGTTTTCTTCCCTCCTTTCTTTAGAAAAAGGTCCTCTCCCTCAAATCTTGATAATTGCCCCCAAACTGGTGACTCAGATCCTCTGGCTATTAATAAGCATCATTGGCCCGCTGTTAGCAGAAATGGTGTTAGGCTAGATAGGGTTTAGAGCCTGAGAGGAGAGTGGACTTTAGGCCAAAGGGTTTTTTTTTACTCTTTAAGAAATATATTAACCAAGCCCGTTGCCCTTTACTCACTTAATAGACAAGTCAATAATAGAAGTTAATACATACACGATTTAAATAACAAGTATGTATCTTCTTTTCCTTGTCTAGGGACTTAAGCGGCACTTCAGCAGGAAATCCAAGACCCCGCATTGACTACGGCAGAAAGGGAAAGAGCTCCATGAAACCCCTGTAGGCAGGGACAACTACCCTTCTCAGCAGGAAGCAGATATGGAAGAAGAGACCTCCTGTCCCTCAACATCCATACTAATAATAAGGGGATTTGGCTTTGTAGGCAAAGACACTGAGGTCATCCTATCCTAGAAGGGGTCTGCCCTAATCCACCCACAATTAAGCAAGCCAGAAGGCATTTTTAGGCTAAAGGTAACACATAGAAAGAAACAGTGAGAAGAGAATTAGGTACCAGTTTAAGCCAGTCACTCGCACATGTGCAATGAAGACCTAACATCTCCAATTCACCTGAGTCTCATTATAATATGATACATATGCCTGGAAGTTCATTAATATCATTATTACACACTGAATTCTGGGAACGAACAGAAAGCAAATGATGAATCACTGAGTCCTGTCCATCTTAGTTGTCACTCAAGGAAGCCCAGCCCTCTAAGAAAAGTAACCACCCACAGTAAGTAGGGATTAAAACCCCCCAAGGCTTTGTTACCAGGTCTTTCGAGCCACGCTTCTCTTGCTCAGGCCTGCTCCCATGTCTGGAAGTGTACTTTTCCTTCTAATAAATCTTTTCTTTCCTGCTGTACTTTAGTGTCTTGCTCAAGTCTTTGAGACGTCAAGAACCTGGATGATGCACTGGGAGAGGACCCCACTCTCCAATAACATCTGTGGCGAGCCAGCCAGGAGGTAATCTTTTCCTCTTTGCCTAGGATGTTCCATTCCCATGGCATCGTGTATCTGTGCTGCTCTGATTTCACTTCTCTGTCTACTTTCCTCTGGGGACCCCAGGCTGAGGTCTTCCTTAAACTGCTTTTCTGCTGCAATTCACCCTGTATCGTCTGCTCCATTTGCTACCTTGAATGTAGTTTCCCCAGGACAGGGACTCCCAATGACCCTCTTTCCTGGACCATTTGTTTCTGACATTTGTTTCTGCTCACCTGGGTAGCCCTCAGAGACTTCCTCTCCTCTCCATTTTAGGCATCCTTTGATCCAGTAAAGGACTTCCTTTAGGGTCAAAGGCAAGTCACATCCAAGGCTGCATTCTGCACCTGTCTTGACTATCCTTGCCCTACAAGCTCTGGTAAAGGTTATAAAATTCCAATGTGCAGTAGGAGAACAACTGTTAACCAATTGGCAGGGTGCCGAAAGCCAAGGGGTACCCAGAGTTATCCTAGGCCGTAATTTCCCAAGCCTAAGCCCAAGTCAAGAGCTGAGTCTAAATTTGAGTCCAAGCATCAGAAAAGTAGCACTGGTGCTCTACTCATCCAAGGCTGGAGATGTCCAGCATCCTAAGCCAGGGACTTCGCAGGGAGATGCCCCAGGGAGACCCTCTCCTGGACCTGGCTACCACCCAGAGGGAAGCCTTATGGGGTGGGGGGCTTGTCCTTCCTAGGGAAACTCTTCTTAGACTCTCCCTTTTTTTCACAGACTACCATGGGAAATAAGCCATCAGCATTTGTCCTGTGAGACTCCTTAACCATTGGGACAAATTTGATCCTGACAGCATAAGAAAGAAATGCTGTGTGTTTTACTATAATGTAGCTTGGCCACAATATAAACTAGGAGATCAGAAGCGGTGGCCCGTAAATGGAAGTCTCAATTATAATACCATCCTTCAATGAGATTTATTCTGCAAAAAGAAGGAAAAAATGGTGGGAGGTTCAGTATGTTCAGGCTTTCATGGCACTCTACCCAGATCCATTTTTATGCCCAGACTACCAGAAGCCTCATGTCAAGGACAAATATAAACCAGGGCCAGATATCATTGTTGACCCATTACTTAAAACTCCACCTGTCCTTCAGAGGGAAGCTCAGCCACCCCCATATAATTCTCCCTCTTCAAAGGCTAAACATGGGAGCTGGAGGCTATATTGGGCCCTCCTCATACTCAAAGTGGGACTCTATATTCTGCGCTCCCTTCCACTGTCCTGTCTCTCAGAGAGGTGACTGGGGCGGAAGGCACCATTAGGGTGCAAGTGCCTTTTTCCATCACTGATATTCAACAATGTAAGGAAAAATTAGGAAGATAGTATGAAGATCCAAGCAAGCTTGCAGATGGGTTTCAAACCCTGACTCTGGCCTTTGATCTTTCCTTGAAAGACATCCAATTTTAGCCACATGCTGTGCAATCATTGAAAAAGACCACATTCTAACAGTGGCTGTCAAGAGGCAGATGAGACATTTGTTAAGAACCCCCAGGGCAATGCCCCTGGATCAGAAGTAGTGCCTTTAGCTGATACTGGTTGGAATTATAATACCCAAGAGGAAATGGCCAGATGCCCCAAATTTCTAGAGGCCCTCATTGGGGGAATGAAAAATGGAATACAAAAGCCAGTGATCTATGAGAAATTTTGACCCCTTACTCAAGAAAAAGATGAGAACCTGACCAGCTTTTTTAGCCAGCTGGAAGAAGCATTTAGGAGGTATACTCATGTAGACCCCGTCTTCCCCTGCGGGGCCAGCATTTTATTAGCCAGTCAGCCCCTGGTATCAGATGCAAGCTTCAAAAGCTGCAAATGGGACCACAGACTAAACAAAATCAATTACTAGATATGGCATTCATGGTCTATAACACTTGAGATCTTGAAGAGGGAAAAAAGAGAACAGAACAAAGAAAAAAGACAAGCCAGAATCATGGCTGTCGCAAATGGCTAGGCCCTTGGTACCCGACAAGCATCTCTTAAAAAATCAGGGAACAAGGAGAAATTGAGTTCTTGCTTAAGATGCAAGAAAGTAGGACACTGGGCAAAGGACTGTACTGAAAAGGCCCCGAGTCCTGGCCACACATGTAAAGAAACCGATACTAATCCCTGGCATTGGAGAGTTGACTGTCCACGCTCCTGGAGAGGAGGGTGGCCAGTCAACACCCTGGTAGCCCAGGTCCAGGAACTGTGTGAAGAGGCCCGGGGCCATCCTCACTGCCCTGTCTAGGAATGTCATCACTACTAAGGAACCTGGGTAAGCAAGGTAATGGGTAAGCAAATTCAATTTCTTTTAGATACAGGGGCAACCTCCTAGATGTAGGAGAAGGCAAGGTCAACTGTTTTACTCCACCATTGACCTGCCAATTTGAAGATCAGATTTTTCAGGAGTTTTTAATAGTTCCAAGCTGCCTTGCTCCCTTGTTAGGACAGGATATTTTAACTAAATTAGGAGTAATATTACAACTCGGGTGTAGACCCCCCCGACTTTTAATACCTCAAGAATACGCTAATATACCAGAAAACGTTGACCAACAAGTTAATCCAGTGGCTTGTTATAATGACAAACCTGGGCAAGGTAGGACTGCTGCACCAATAAAGCTCAATTTAGTGATCCATCTAAATCCCCTATCTGGAAGCAATATCCTATTAAGTCTGAGGCAAAAAAGGGTCTACAGCCCACTGTAACTAAATTTTTAAAACATGGGCTTTTGAAACCCTGCCATTCTGTGTAACACCTCAATTCTGCCTGTTCTTAAGCCTAATGGGGAATATCAGATGGTACAAGACTTGAGGATTATTAGCGAGGCTGTTATTCCCATCTGCTCCTTAGTAGTAGATCCTTATATATTACTATCTCAGATCCCAGGAGATTCTTACTGTTACATTGTACTAGAGCTAAAAGATGCTTTCTTTTCTATTCCTTTGCATTTAGAATCTCAGTTTCTATTTGTCTTTGAATGGGAAGATCCCAATACTAGGGAAAAACAACAACTTATGTGGACAGTGCTGCCCCACGGGTTCAAAGACAGCACTAGAGAAGGACCTTCAGAATCTAAACTTAGAAAAGGGAAGCATTCTCCAATATGTAGATGACTTCATTTGTAGTCCCACCAAGGAGGTATCAGATGAAAATACTATCAAGATCTTAAATTTCCTTGCAGAACGGGGATATAAAATCTCTAGGAGCAAGGTTCAAATTTCTTGCAATAAGTCCAATACTTAAGCCATGTTTTAACACCTGGGACTCGACAGCTTGAATATCCCAAGATCATATTCAAGCTCTTCGTATGCTTTCTTACTCAGCCTCTAAACAACAATTTAAGTCCTTTCTAGGTATAGCTGGGTTTTGTACAATCTGGATACTTAACTTTGGATTAATAACTAAGCCCTTTCTATGAAGCCACCAAGGGACCAGATGATATCTCTTTAGACTGGAAAGGGGAAACCAAAAAGGCTTTTAAGCAATTCAGGAAAGCTGTAATTCAGGCCCCAGCCCTAGGCATCCCTAATTTACCAAATCTTTTACTCTGTATGTAGTCCAGAAAAAAAGGCATAGCCCTAGGAGTCCTCAGAAACTAGGACCTGACCCTTGTTCAGTAGCCTAACCTTCAAAAAACTAGACAGTACGACTCTGGGCTAGCCAAGTTGTTTAAGGGCAGTAGCTGCAGCAGCCCTCTCAGAAGATACTAAGTTCACCTTAGGACAGCCACGGGAGGTATTAACCCCTCATCAGGTCCGACGTATCTTAGAGATCAAAGAACATCTATGGATGACTGGAGAACGCCTAACAAAATATCAGGCCATTCTCGTAGACAATCCTGAGGTTATTCTAAAAGCATGTAATATTCTGAGTTCTGCTTCTCTTATGCCAATGGAGACTGTAAACACACACTCTCGTGAACAATTAATTTCTTACACTTATGCCAGTAGAACTGACCTGAAAGACTTACTCCTTTCCGATCCTGAGGAAGAATGGTTTGCTGATGAGAGTAGTTATGTACTAAATAGAGGAAATCTGGTTACACAGTCTTACGTAGAGAACACATAATGGAGGCACAGACTTTGCCTCCAGGCATTTCTGCTCAAAAGGCTGAAATCATTAAGTCTTAGAAAGGGTAAGAAGCTAAGTATCTATACTGATTCTCAATATGCCTTCCTCATGCTCTATGCACATGCAGCTATTTGGAAAGAAAGGGGACTGTTGATAATGAAGCAGTCACCAATGAAGCATGGACCTGAGATCCTCCAATCACTAGGGGCTGGTTAATTTACCTAAAGAAGTAGCAGTCATTCACTGCAAGGGACATCAGAGAGAAAATTCTCCTATAGCAGAGGGAAACAGAAAGGCTGACGGGGAGGCAAAAACAGCTACTTAAAAATGTTACCATCAGTCTCTCTTGCCATTTTTCCACTTCAGGGGGAATTATTGGACCCTAAGTATTCCCCTGAGGAGGAAGCAGAGGCTGAACATCAAGGAGGATGAAAGCCAGAGTCCAGGAGGCTTATAGGAAAGAGAAGTGTGGCTCAAAAGGCCTGGTAACAAAGCCTTGGCGGTTTTTATCCCTACTTACTGTGGGTGGTTACTTTTCTTAGAGGGCTGGGCTTCCTCGAGTGGCAGCTAAGATGGACAGGACTCATTGATTCATCATTTGCTTTCTGAACATGTTCGTTCCCAGAATTCAGTGTGTAATAATGATATAATGAACTTCCAGGCATATGCATCATATTATAATGATAGTATAATGAGACTCAGGTGAATTGGAGGTGTTAGGGTCTTCATTGCACAGGTGCAAGTGACTGGCTTAAACTGGTACCTAATTCTCTTCTCACTTGTTTCTTTCTATGTGTTACTTTTAGCCTAAAAATGCCTTCTGGCTTGGTTAATGGTGGGTGGATTAGGGCAGACCCCTTCTAGGATAGGATGACCTCAGTGTCTTTGCGGCAGACCCAAATCCCCCTAACTAACTTTCCTGCCTAGCTTTTTTCTAAGAGCCATGAACCCCCTTATTATTAGTAGAGATGTTGAGGGACAGGGGGTCTCTTCTGTATCTGCTTCCTGCTGAGAAGGGTAGTTGTCCCTGCCTACCGGGGTTTCATGGAGCTCTTCCCCTTTCTGCCTTAGTCAGGGCAAGGTCTTGACTTTCCTAAAGAAAGGAGGGAAGAAAACTTAATTAGGTTTACTAAAAAGATTAAGAACTGTGAGATGCAAGAGATGTCCATCATCATTTCCTGCTAGAAGATTAAGAAGTTTACAAGTCACATCCCGTATTAAAACCCCTACCCAAAAGGAATTTCATCACCCATCCTGTCCCCGCAGATAACTCTTCAGAGCCTGTGGTTGATTACTGTGACTCTTCCCCCTGCTTCGATAACAATAACTCATGGGTATTGAGTCTATTCTAAGTGCCTTGCTTGAGACTAACTGCATTATGTAAGTAAATTAGGATTCCCAGACCCAATTCCAATGTGGGGTGGGGCGGGTCCCCACACACCAGCAGAGTGTCTGAGAATTCAGCTCAATTCTGACATTCCAGAGACAGCATCAGATTCCACAGGGTAAGGGTCCATCCAGTCCTATTAACACCACCCTCCATCCCCCACACATATACTTCAGATGCCAAATGTAAATCTAGGCTTCTGACCTGGGCTTCTGATCAACTGGCTATAGATTGGAGGTTCCACTAACCCCTTCCAACTCAGGATGCCAGTCACAAGTCCACTTTATTACTTGTACTTCTGACAAACTGACCATAAAGCAGAGGTTCCTACAATCCCCTCCTTGGGTTCAATTATTTACTAGAATGGCTCACAAAACTCAACCATGTTACTTACTAGATCACTGGTTTATTCTAAAAACATATAACTCAGGAACAGCGATATGGAAGAGAAGCATTGGGCAAGTTATCTCCTCACATCTCCACGTGTCTGCCAATCCGGCAGCTCTCAGAACCCTGTCCTCTTGGGTTTTTATGTAGGCTTCATTACATAGTCATGATCAACTCATAGGCCACTTGTGATTCATTCAACCCCCAGCTCCTCTCCCCTCCCCAGAGGTCCCATCCTTATAATCATATGGTTTGTTCTACTGGCAACCAACTCCCATCCTCAGGTGCTTCCCAAAAGTCACCTAACATAGGTAACATAACAAGAGACACCTTTATCACTCTCAACACTTAGGAAATTCCAAGTGTTTGGGAGCTGAGAGTCAGGAATTATTGATAAAAACCAAATATAGATGAGAAATACATTTTGGTCATCTGAATGGCCAAATACGTTTCTTATAAATCACAGCATTGCAAGAAGGAAGGCATGATTATCATGCCCATTTTACAGATGAGTGTGGAGGACAGACAGCTCCATGGCATGAGGGCTGGCTGACCTGTGAGCTGGAGCAGCGCCAGAAGGGAGGTAGTTCATCATGGACCTCCAGCGGAGAACGTTTCGATCTTAATCACTATGTTCTGACACAAAGCAGCACCCCTCCCCTTCCTCCAGGTATGGGTTGTGGGTCTGGAAAGCATTCCAGTTGTCCTGATGTGGTCAAGCATGTACACCAACTTCCCACACCTGGGAGCAGCCCCAAACTTGTACAGGTGAGTATTCCCCACCTTCTTGCTCTGTATAATACTCTGGCTCCTGCTAAGTGGTGTGGGGGTCCTTTTCACAGTGTGGCTGCCTCAGACACACTTGGTTTGTAAGTTTTCCTTAATAGACTTTACTAATCACCAGACTGGAGTGGCCAGTTCTTTTCTTCGATCTTTCCCTATGCTTTGTTATTGGAGGTCTTTCCCTGGGTCTGTAGCAACTGGTGAGCTAGCCAGGAGATCTATGAAATGGGTCTTGGGGATGCAGGCATCAGTGGGGAAATCCTGGGTTGGCCATCCACTTCCCTGTGGGAAGCAGTGGCCTGGACTAGATGCATTTGGACAGCCAGAAGAGTATGGGGGTGCCCCAAAAACACTGGTTCATGTGCTTTTTTGAGAAACTATGCATTGTACACTGTCGTGAGGAAGAAAAGCACATGGCTACAGCTGTGGGCTGGCCTGTCCTATGGGCGGTTCAGCTGGCCATGGACACCTAGCTAGAGGCACAAGCGAGGGTTAGGAAATCAGGATGAATTAAAATTAACTAAAAGAATATAAGGCTGTCTACAACTTTGCTAGCATTGAGACTAGCTGAGAGTTGGGGAACAAGTTAATACACTAGAAAGCCTGCTGCTTTGCCTAAACGGGGAGGTTGGTAGCAAGCTGACATGATCTAAGGTCAGAGAATTTGGGACTCAGCCAGACTGGAATGCAAAGCAATGGAACCCATGGGAAAGTGAAGACAGTGAAAGAGCAGATACTACAGTAATAGTAAGATGGATTACACACCCCATGCCATCTGATCTTCGATTCAGAGTAAAGCAAAAGCACAGCAGCAACAATGACATCCATAGGCAAGAGCACCTCCAGTGTAAGAGACTTCAGTAATGAAAGAATACCCGTCCAACAAACTAACCTATCGATTCTCCAAGTTTCAGAAAAGGCCAGGGTAAGTATGCTAGAGAGGACACATGGGGTGATGGTATTTCCCTAACCCGTCAGGAATCAGAGAAAATGAGTAACATTACCACGTCCCCCACTCTCCAAGCACCGCTGCAGGGTGCCCAAGGAATTCAGGCACTCGCCCTCTCAGACCGGATCATCCACCATGTCAGGGGACTCGACCAAATGAGGGAGAGCTTCCTGGGCATGAAGGACTGTAACAGAGTGAAACTGCCTGGTCTCTTTGACTTTATCTTAATTCTAGTCTGCATTTTCCCCACTGGCCTTCAGGCAAATAGCTCCTGCGATAAACATGCTAATCATTAAAGGAATTCCACTTGAGTCTTCAGTATTTGGAAGAATAACCCCTTATTTGGGAGAAGGGGCTTCTCCCAAAGAGGTGGGGAAATATGTACAAAAATAATGATTGTTTTATCCAAGATTTGCAGGAGCCCAAGACTGGACTCAGATCAGCAGGGGACAATAGACTGGGAACAAAGAGATTAAGAGATTTTGTGCTCTTCCTTGGATCCCCAGATGCCTGTGGTTGTCAGTCACCTCTTGCCCTTCCTTTCCCTTGATGTAAAAGAAGCCTAGTTTCTGGGCTCTCTTAGAATGGATTTGAGGAAACTCTAAGTACCCCCATCTTCTCAAGCTCACACTCTCTCAATCAATAAACCTTTTCTTCATCCAAACTCTAATGTTTTGAATATTGGCTTTTTGAAGCACCGGGCACATGGATTTTGAACTGGTAACAGGACCATGAAAGTCTAGAGCAGCAGTCCCCAACCTTTTTGGCACCAGGGATGGTTGCTCCTGTGAGAATCTAATGCCTGATCTGAAGTGGAGCTGAGATGGTGATGCTAGCACTGGGGAGCAGCTGCAAATATAGGTGAAGCTTCACTAGCTTGCCTGCCGCTTACCTCCTGCTGTGCAGCCTGGATCCTAACAGGACGCGGCCAGGGGCTTGAGGATCCCTAGTGTAGAGAAAGTAAAACAAATCTTTAAAGATTTGGGTATGCACCAAGAAATCCATGCCCTGGTGTTCCGGGAACATGACCAGGCCACAGATAGCTCCTAGTATGTGGTACAGGACGCTTATTCCCATACTAAGCCCTGCAGTGGGACGGGACATTATGATGTCAGCCAATCTATTGCAGATCCAGGAGAAACAGATGGGTCCCAAGAGCATGTCTGTGCCATGGGAAGGACCCGGAACTCTGATAAAAGGAAAGAAAAGGGAGAAATAATTACAGCAGGTCAAAAAGGGCCTGTGAGAATAACCTCAACAAATGTAGCATGACCTAGTTGCTGCAGGCACCCCAAGAGTAAAGACTGACCATCAGCCTAGTGCAGTGTGGATTATGGAAGGCTTTCAAACCTGAATAGCAGTTGCACCTGATACTGTACCCCCACCTCCACTGGACACTCTGCTAATACCAGAGGGGCCCTCTGAGATTTCATCCTACTCTGGTTGGGTGCCGAGGTTATCCTCAGGTGAGGGCCAGAGGGGGCAATTGGAGGCCTCATGTGGAACTTGCTATTCATTGGTTCCGTCAAAAATAAACAGATGACTGCTTTGGTTGACACTGGCACTGCATGTACTCTGATACATGGTAATCCTCAAGTTTTCTGGCCCTGTCCCCTGTCTGTGTTACAGATGGCTGTAGAGGCCAGACCGTAATGGTCAGGAAAGTCCACCGTGTTCTGCAGATCAGGTGCTCCCCCTTCCACCTCCCCGAGAGTATGAGGTCTTCATTTCCCCAACCGCAGAGAACATACTGGGCATTTACAGGCCTTTGTTGGAGAATTCTGCCTTAGAGTAATTAAATCAGATTTGGGAGGCGATGCTAATCATGAACCTGTTAGTTTACCGCAGAGTAGTGACAGTCAAACCATACCAACTACTGGGAGGACGCAAAGAAATAAGGGAAATTTTCCAAGAACTCCACTGTGTGGGCATTGTATGCCCTGCACATGGTGCTTTTATCAGCCCTATGTGGCCAGTGAAAAAGTCAGATGGCTCTTGGAGGATGACAGTAGATTGTAGAGAACTAAATAAGGACAACTGTGCCTAATACTGCCACCACATCAGATACTCTGGCTACAGTCTTAGGGACATATCATCCTGTGCTAGACCTGGCCACCACCTTCTCTAGCACAACTCTGGCTGCTGAATCCCAAAATCAATCTGCCTTTACCTGGGAAGGGCAACAATGGACGTTTCTGGTACTTCCCCAAGGCTATCTACATAGCTCCACTATATGCCCTGTAATGATGGCTCCAGATTTGTCACTATTTTTTCTGACCCCTTTGAAAAGGGCCCATCACATTGATGACATAATGTTAACCTGTGAGGATTTGCCTCTACTGCATAAAACCCTACAGGCCTTGCTGGTCCTTCTACAGGAGAGAAGAAGGGCAGTGAATCTACGTAATTTTCTGGTGCCTGCTAAGTGGTGTAGGAATCCATTCAGCTGTCCAAGACACAACTCATTTGTAAGTTTCCCTTAATAAACTCTACTAATTACCTGATTGGAGTGGCCAGCCTCTTCTCTCTGTTTTTTTCTGCCTGCTGGTAGGGAGGTAGATTTTCAGTGACAGGGCTGTTCCCTGGATCTGTGAGCTATAACAATGAGAAAACTGAAGCTCAGAGAAGTTACTTCACTTTCTAAGGTGACCCAGTTAGTACTAGAGGCAAAACTCTGATTCATATCTGAGTCTTTGAAGCTGTAGTTTAGTTATCCCCATGTTCCCCCACTATGCCTAATGCATAGTAGAAACTCCAAAACAAAAACCCATCGTTATGTGTTTCAAGACTTTGAGATTCCATGCATCAGTCTTATTTCCAAGTGAATTTTGAGGATTGGCAGAGATGGCCAAATTCTCATTTTTGTCTGTAAAAATCTTAAAATTACCAGTCATTTCTTAAAAGAAGAAAAAAAAAGCAGAAGTGGTTTTCCCATGGAAAATTAGGGAGAAATTACAAGAAGAAGGGAGGAAGAATCCCGGGCAACAGAAATAGATGTACATCACAAAGGAGAAATAAGCTTGAACGCTGGAGTGTAATGCCAGGGACAAGTAACCTTCCTTACGTTTTCTCCTTTGATTCTACATGCATTAAAAGAACGGCAAAACTGCCATTCTCCATTTTCTCAATCCTTTGAGATCTCACTTCTAGGCATGTCCTCAGAGCTAGCTCAAAAAAAATTTTTTTTTTCAAGCATGTGATTAAATGATTTTAGTCAATTTATAGTTGTGCAATCATCACCCTAAGTCCATTTGGGAAGATTGCAAATCACAGCCAAATTCTCCTGCCCATTTAGAGTTAATTCCCAGCCCTGTCCCCAGCCCTAACAAACAACTGGTCTGCTCTCTGTTCCTGTAAATTTGGATTCACACTCCCCAGGTAGCTCAAGGCAGTCCTGGAACTAAAATCCAGTTCTATGTGATCCTCTCCTCAGTGCTGATTCTCCTGAATCAAGATGATGCCCATGGTATGGAGGTGCTAGTTAGCGCTCGACAGCATCTGCATCCCGTTTAGGTGCGTGATAATTTGCAAACACATCAACATTCCTGTCCCTACTTTACAGGCTCTAGAATAGCCACCCACAACAAAGAATTATACTACCCGAAATGTCGACAGTGCTGAGGTAGAGAAATGCTGACTGACACCATTCTTTTCCCTACCGTAGGCAATAATTATGATGTATTTAGCATATATTATCTTGTATTTACACTTCTAAGGTGTATATTGTTGCTTTGTTGCTGTGCACAGTTAATGTAAATGATATGTTAAAACTGCATTCTATTTCCTGCTTTTTTCTTTAGCTTCTGTTTTTAGACTCCATCCACGTTCCTAGATTTACAGCTACTGTTAAAACTAAGAATGAATGTGCTCATTGGTCCAGCTATTCCACTCCTTGATATCACCCTTAAAGAAACCTTCTCACATTTCTTAAAAATACATATACAATAATCTTTGAATCTCCATTCTTTGTATCACTCCATGAAGGGTATGAAGGGATCAAGACCTATAGAGAAGACCATGGACTCATATTTCCCATCTCAGCTCCTATAGGGACATCTATTCAATGAGTAGGGTGGTGGGTAAAGCTGTCTGCACTGTAAAAATAGTGTGTTCTCTCTTTCATAACTGATTTTGCATAAGGTCAGCATGTATGATGTATATGTTGGAAAAACGGGATTGAGTTTCAGAAGAATTTTAACTCAGCCTCTCCCAATATCTAGATCACTTTACTTCCCTGAACTTCATTTGCCTCCTCTGTAAAGTGGGGATGCACTCTGTACCTGCTAAACGATAGGAGCTAGATCTGATGGTCTCTGAAACAGTCTATGATCATGACATGCTAATTCACTTTTATCAGGAATAGAAAAAATAAAAATGCCTTTTAGTGCACATAAGGCAGAGAAAATATTAGTGATTATGTTACTGTAATGCTCAAAAAGCCTGTAATGACATCTCAGTGCCTACTGGGAAGAGCTCCAAACTTGAGTCTGGGATTCAAAGCCCATCATATTTCAAGTCCAATTTACCACCATCTCATCTCACAACAATCCCTCCGTCTCCACTCCATATGCTCAACATTGCAACCATCCCAGACAATTAGAGCCATTCCCTGAGCACACAATGCACCTTCACAGTCGGTGCCTTTAGTGTGTGCTGTTCCCTCTGCTAAGAGTGCTTTCCTTCCATTCATAATCTCACATTCTTGTTCACTGTTCAAGTCTTAGAGGCTTCTATGATGCCTCTTTGTTCTCTGGTCAGGTTTAATTCTCCTTCTTCTGAGATGCCATAACATTTAGCCATCACCAGGTTATAGAAACTCTTATGTGGAGTATGAAGTGGTGGTATATCTGTCTTTCTGTGGAGCTGGGGAAGGTAGCCAAATCCTGTCAGCACTCCTTGACCAGGTATTCTATCTTCCATGGGGTAAGATGAGCTGTGATAAATTAGATGTGTCTGTAAACCACCTAGAACAGGGGAGTACTCAATAAATACTATTCTTTCTTCTCCTCCTTCTATATGATGAGTGTGAATTACTCAGAAAACTAAATCCAAGTTATCACATTTTTCTCAATATTTTTATTGTTATACATTAGTTTAAGAACGTGATTTTCTATTCATTAGGGCTGCAAACTTTAGCTAAGGCAGCCCTACCTGCATGTCATGCTTCTAGCTCTGAGGCTTGAACTCACTCACCAGTAGGCAGAGAGACTGTGGATGATGCTTGCCTGGGTAGTGGCCCCAAACTTGAGGTAGCTCAAGGTCCTGAGGCTTATGTACAGGATGGTGATCACAAATATTCCCCCAGTAAAGGATAAGTGGAAACTGGGAACGATCCTGCATCTTGTTTTCCAGAGGCAAAACCTGTAATTATGGAGGGGCCATAATTACACACGGTGGTCCCCATTTATGTAGAGATCCCATTTATCCACTATTTATTATTATAAATCCATTCATCTCATCCATCACAAAGTCCAAGAGAAAAAACAAACTCCAAGACATGTCACCTCTAGATACAAGGAATTATGCCAATATCAGTATATTGATATTAATAATATATATAAATATTAATTTTTAACAATATCAGTTACTGAAAAGACCTCGAAAGTCTTCTAGTCCAGCTATCCATTCTTGGGTATCCTAGTCCATGCTCAGGAAAGGCTCTACCTTTGAGTGGCTTTACGATCCATGGATGACGATGACGATGACGATGATGATAATAATGACTGATGGTACAGAAAATCGCAGTTAAAATGTACTGGCTGGTTATCTTTGAAAAGTTGTGCTGCTATGCTCAGACCACCAGGGGACGCACCACACCTACTTTCAGAAGTCCAGTGGCATCTATCTGCCTCACGTGGGAGCTTTCTAAGGATGCAGAACCTCAGACTCCCTAGCCCCGCCCCCTACCTCCTGAGTTAGAACCTGCACTGTAACAAGGCCGCTGGGTGGTTTGTGTGCACAGTGGAGTTTGGACAGCGCAGCTCTGAGGTGCTGCTGACGCTGCTGATCTGAAAACAACGCTCCACATAGCAGTGCTTCAGAGCGGTCATCCCCATACTTGGCTGATCATCAGATCAGCTGAGGGACTCGAAAAAACTCCACGGATACCCGGATTCCAAATTGTAAAGATTCAGATCCAGCACAACTAAGGCAGGGCCTGGGAATTTATTGTTAAGCAAGGTCTCAAGGTACTTCTGGTGCTTGCCCAGTTTGGGGGGAGGTAAAAGCTTACATCTAGTGAGATTTGCTATGTACCAGGCAGGGGCCTAAGCTCTTCCATGTACTAATCCGTTTATTCTCACTACTGCCTTAGGTACTAGTAGAAGTCGCACTTTCCATATGGGAAAACTGAGGCACAAAAACGTGAGGTAACTCACCAAACTTTGACATGGCGGAGCTATGTATGAACAGAAGTCAGGTGACCTGGCTCTAGTGCAGGGTCTCTCAGCCTCAGCACTACTGATGTCCAAGGCTGTCCTGTGCATGGCAGGGTGTTTCAAGCATCCCTGGCTCCTACCCACTAGTTGCCAGTAACATAACTCTCCTTGTTATGACAACCAAGAAAAATGTCTCTAGACATTGCCAGATGTCCCCTGAGAGACAAATCAGCCTGGATGAGAACCACCACTCTAGAGTCTATGCTTGTACACAGGAAACTCACTCTGCTTCCTAAGAAGTTTATACCACGTGGTGAAACAAAGGAAGAGTTATCAGTCCCATTTTAAAATATGACTTACTCAGGGTCACATGGCTTATGAGTTGCAGAGCTAGCTGAAGGCTAAGGTAGACTCTGCCCAATCTATGCTCCTAATTTCTTTTTTCTTCCTTCAAGCCTTGCCATGGATGTCCATGGGATTCATGCTCAGCAACGCTGCCCCCACATTTCTGAAGTGACCCGACCCCTCTGTGTCACTTATGATTTCTATAGGAGCTTCCTCTAACTACAGTCGATCAGTTCAGGGGTGGCACCTGACCCACGCTGAACCAATGAAGTAAATTCAGAGCTGTGGGCAGAGCTGGTTGGCATCAAGAGAAAGGAATGGAGCCAACATGTGTGAGCAGAGGCACTGGAAACCCTGACGTATCCTGACTTCTGGGTTTATGCAGTTCTCAAAGCCTAACTGAACTGCCTCAGGATACTTCTCAGGGCTCAGCTGTTCCATGGAAGTTCCCAGGATCTTTCTCATAGTCTCTTGTTTCCCAGTTACTTTAAGCTGAGCAGAATAAAAGCACTTATTATAGTTTTTCTCTGATAAAAAAAATACGTACTTATTGCGGGGGAGGGAACCTCCTTAACAACAGTAATCTGCTCCTAAAAGTCTGATGATCTGTGTGAGCACATTAATTAATAATCAACCTCCTATTATTCTGAATAGGAAAAAATATGACACATCAACCCTAAACATTCAACCAATTTTTGAAATGTAACTGAAACTCAGTAAAATGTCTATGTGTCAGTAATAAACCATGGTGTTAGGCTGTAAATGCTTACAATGTGATACTGAATGCAAATGAACATGGTTGTTACAAACAGTTGCTTTGTCTAAACTAACATCTTCCATATCCTTTTTGTTGACATTTGTTCTGCTTTCCTAGTTGTCTGTGTGATATTCTAATATTCATCTGTGTCTAGAATATGCGAAAATGCGAGCAGTGTCTCAAGATATCGCCACAGATGGTTTTGTGGAATCTGTTGTATTGAGTTTGGGGACATAAAATGTAAATGTTTCCTACATAAATATACAGGAAAGCTGTAGTGGGAGAGAGATATTCATTCTATGAAGTTTTGACATTAAAAAAATATAGATATTCTATTAGGAAAACAGTGGAAGGAATTTTCCTTGAGACTATCCTGTATATATGTCGAACAATATTGCTCCTCAGCTATAAATGTGTACAATATGTTACTGTACTGAATACTGTAAGGCAACTGTAACACAATGGTATTTGTATATCTAAACACAGAAAAGGTACAGTAAAAATATGATACAAAAGATAAAAAATGGTACACTTGTATAGGGCACTTACCATGACTGGAGCTTATAGAACTGGAAGTTGCTCTGAGTGAGTCAGTGAGCGGGCAGTGAGTGAATGTGAAGGCCTAGGACATGACACTACTGTAGACTTTATAAACAATGTACATTTAGGCCACATTAAATTTATAAAAAGTATTTTCTTTCTTCAATAATAATTAACCTTAGCTTACTGTAAGTTAACTTTATAAACTTAAAAATTTTTAGCTTTCTGACTCTTTTGTAATAACACTTAGCTAAGAAACACAAACACATTGTATAGTACTGTTTTACAGCAAACTTTTTTTATAAGTAAAAGAGTACACTCTAAAATAATGATACAAAGTATAGTATAGTAAATACATACACTCAATACATAAACCAGTAACATAGATGTTTATTATCATTACCAAGAATTATGAACTGAACATAATCATATGTGCTATACTTTATACCACTGGCAGTTTGTTTATATCAGCATTACCACAAACGTGTGAGTCATGCATTGTGCTATAACACTAGGCGATAGGAAATTTTCAGCTCCAGGATAATATTATGGGACCATTGCTGTATATGCAGTCTGCCACTGACAGAAATGTTGCTATGCAGCGCATGACTGTATTTTTTGAATGAAGGAACAAATGAATTCTTTAACTGAGAGCATTTAGCGAAATTCTGAATAGAGAGAGAATGATGGCTAGAACTTCATTTTTCTAAAAAATAATTTGTTTTATAATAATAGAAAATGTTTATGGTTAAAACTTTAGAAAACTTAAAGAAACAGAGAAAATGTAAAGAAAACAAAATCATCGCTAACGATTATTTTTGCAGCATTGTTTATAATAACAATAGCATAAAATAGAAATAAGCTAAATGTCTGTTAATAAGAAGTGTTAAAGAAATTATGTACAATGAGTCTATGATATATTATTAAAGAAAAAATTTAAATGGCAGCTCAATATCATACTTTGAAGTGCAATGATTATTGTATATACACATTCAAATATTCATAAAAAAATAAAAAGTTTTCATAAGTTTTAGTGATATGTTTTTGTAGGGGTAGAGATTTATAGGGATCTTTAATTTGATAATGTCTATATTATTGTTTGATTTTAAGAAAGAGCTATGTTGTTTTCGTGAGCTATGTTGTTTTTGTGTTCTGAAGGGAAAAAAATCAACTATAAAGATTAAAAACTGGAAATAAAAGATGCATACCTGTAGATTTATTTCAGAGATAACTGCTGTCAATATTTTACAATAGATATATATATTTATAATATGTATATACATGCAAATATATATTTACAAAAGTGAGACCTAATTGTTTACAGTGCTTTGTAGTAAACCTTTTTATGACCTATATTACTTAAGTTTCTTCCAGCATTAGAGTTTGAAGACTTATTTGCTGAAAATAACAGCTAACATGTTTATTGAGCAGTTACTTCATTTTAATAGTTCCATAGAAACTTTTCTAGCCTTAGTGAGCTCACAGGCTAATTATAGAGGTATGGATGCCTATCTATATTCAAGAGGATCTATACATATTAAAAAATAGGGTTGACTCGAGAAGGAAAAAATAAAGTGGTGACTGTGCTGTGTGTATCAGAAAATGATATCCAGAGAAGGCAGGCATTCAGGGTGGATGTGATCTTGATAGTTGGAGATGTCAGAGTGAAGGAGAGAGGACATGGTAGGTGGAAAACATAAATTAGGCTCAGTGGTGGGAAAGGATGGGATATATTTGGGAACGGCAGATGGCTCAGATATATTAGGGCATAGGAAGAGAAGTGAAACATCAGGCTGGAGGGTAGGTGGAGGCCAAATTGCTCAGGGTCTTTTGAGCCAGATTAAGGTGTTTAGAATATATCTCCATTCAATAGGGAGACCTTGAAGATTCTCAGATGGAAAAAGTGTGCTCAATTTTATCTGTTGCTACTCTGAGATAAGGAGCTGAAGGTTCCAAAGCAAAGGCTGAATTGATTAGGCTTTCACTAACTTGGTTGCCTTGTAGGGAGTTGCTCAAACTCAAGCTGGCTATCTCTTGCCATCTTGTATTTCTGCTCCAGTGCTCTGCCCTTCCTGTTTACAGTTATCTGCCAGAAACACAGAGAACACACAAAAGTCCAGCTGGCCCATAATCAGGAAGAAGAACACGATGTACCTGGGCATTGAGAGGAGATTATTTGTTATAAAAAGATGGAAGGCAGAGAGAAGATGGGACTACCCCGTGTGCTGGCATCATCAGCCTCTGCCTCACTTCTCTTCCCTGGGAGCCTTCGCTACCTGCAGCCACAGGTAGGAAGCCTTGTAGCAGCCTCAGACCTCTTCCAGCTCCATGAGAGACAGGAACGCCCTGGCAAGCTCACTACAGCGGTGTCCACCTACGTTTTTCCAGGCAAGACCTTTGTGTCTAGGTAGTTATGGAGACCAGAGGGCCTGCTTTGGCCTCCCTGTCCCATTATCTGTTGTCCAATCTCATCTGCTAGGAGAAGGAAAACTGTCCTCCCACCAATTCCAGCCGACCTGACCTGATCACTCAATACTCTGCTCAGAATTGGCCATCCCTTCCCCCATGGAATGAGTTTCCACTGTTGGCCCTCCAATCTATGTTCCACACAGCACCCAGAGTGATTAAAATTACTGATTATATCTTGCCCTTCCTCTGCTTAAAACCATTAAAGGGCCATTCTCTGCTCTTGGAATAACATTTTAACTCATGATTTGGCTCCTGATACCATCCCATTCTTTCCTTTTACATCTCTTCCTCCTCGCTCTATGCTTCTTCAGTTTCTGAAAGACTCTGAGCTCTTCCCACTTCTCAACCTTTTGCTGATACTTTCCCCAAGATAGTTCTTCCCACAACTCTTCAAGTGGTTGGCTCTTACATGTCCTTCAGATCTTGGCTTAAACTGTACCTCCTCAGAAAGGTTTTCCTCAATCTCGTGTAGCTCTTACCTTAATGCATAATTATACATTTACTTCTTTTCTCATTTATGGTTAGTTTGTAAAACTCCATCCATGTAGGGATCATGTCTATTTTACTCACCCCTTTCTCCCTAGCACCTAACGTGGTACCTGGCCTGTAGTGGGTACTCAATAGATACTTGGTCAATAAGTGGGTGAGTGAATTAATGAGTAAATGGAGCTCTGGTTTCTCAGTGAATGAACTGATATTCTAAAAAGTACACAGTCCATCTGACTTTGAGTCACTGCATGTTGGCTGGCATCCCCTCATGTTCAGGGTTAGGAGCCATCTCAGTTTGGCCTGGGGCCTCCTTAGCCTGGCCCCTTTTTGCTTCCATGTACCTTGGGCCTGGCTGCTACAGCCACTGGAGCTTGAGGGTCTCTACCACCCTTGTCTTATACCCTGGTCCCAGCTTGCCTTGGACCTATGCTTTTCTGTTTAGACAGGTCCACAATTAACCATTAGTAGGGGTGAGCAAAGAGGTTTATAGTGTACTCCAAATACAGTTATAACAAAATGTGGCATCAAAATATATTTCTTGTAAATAACTGCCAGTAAAGATTTTTACCAAAGCAGGATATCTGCTGAATTGAGACTGATTTATGTTACACTGTGAGAGCAATGTCCGATACAGCCTCATTGTATAATCTTTTGACTTCCAATGACTACAGACTAATGGGCAATGGAGTGAAGGGGAGGAGGAAGAGTTGGTAAAGAAACCAACACAGCTCAGCTGTCACCTGGCTGGTGACTCTAAACTCCAGCCACCAGAATCAGTGAATCCACACTCAGGGTAACTAGGATTATTCTTTCCCAGGATAACTAGGAGTTGACCGCATTTATGTAACAACTTTTACTCAGAGTCATGGTTTTTCGCCTGTGCACCTTTGGGCAAATTGCTCCCTGTCTTGAAGACTTAATTTCCCCATCTGTACTTCAGGGAGCTGGATTCTAGAAGCACCTAGCTCTGACCCTATAATAGTGCATCTAGACCCATGTGCAAGTCTTGGGTCCTGGTTATTCCTCCATAGCTGTCTTTCTTTTAGGATTAAAGAAAATTCTCTAGTTAAACACAGGAACTTTTCATTTTGTATATATTAATTTGCTCCCAGAAGCTACATCTATAGTTAACAGTGCACAGTTGTTTCTTCAGGGCAGTGTTTCTCAAACTTTTATATGCATCAGAATCAGCTGGATGTCTTGTTAAAACACAGATTGCTGGGCACATCCCCAGAGCTTATGATTCAGTAGGTCTGGAATGGGGTTGAAGAATTTGCACTTCTAACAAGTTCCAAGATGATACTGATGCAGCTGAACTGGGGACCAACTTTTACAACTGCCTCAGGACATCCAAAAAATATTTATTATTAATTAGGGTTGTATTTCCAGAGGAACAGATATCAACATTGAATCAGAGGCTCCCTGGTACCTTGCTGGGACCCACCATCCTACCTTCCCTAGTGGGTGTGGTCTCGCAGCCAGGTGCAAGGCTGGCCTCCTGTGCCACATCACCATATCCCCACAATCCCGAAAGGGCTTTTTGAGCCTGTGGGAGAGGAAATGGGACTTTGTTGGGTTTGGAAGTATATTTTGGGGAGAGAGAAAGACAGGTCTTTCCCTTCACAGGCTGAATGGAAGATATGTGCTAGGAGTCTTGGCAGAAATGATGGCTGTCAGCACCTGCTGGTGCTCACTGTGCCTCATTTCCCTTAAGAGCTCGGAAATCACTCACTAACTCATTTTAGGTATGTAATGAGTGGCTGCTGAGCATCTGGAGCTGTGCAAGGCCCTAGGATCCATAGCAGTGAGTAAGACAGGCAGGGCCCTGTTCTCCTGGAGCTATCGGTCACATGGATTAATGAGTCCCTCCCAACGGCTATGTAAGACCCTAATTCTCATTATGAAATATATGTCTTGCATTTTTCTGTCTAAAACACTAAGTTTCCTCCCCTGCACTCTGACTGCTAGGTGGTCGGGATGCCCTCCAAGGTCCTTTCCAGCCCTGTTTCAATGACCTCATGATATTGTCCCATGGCAGAAAAAGCTGTCCACAAAAACCAGGTGTTTTTACTGGGACATGAGGTGATGCTGGGAGGAGCAAAGGGGTGGCCCAGCCCTGAACTGACTCCCCTGGCTGTGTCTCCAGGCCCTGGCTGGCCCAAGCAGAAGTGAGTTCAATGTGTCTCAGTGGCCCTCCCAGATTCATTGTTCTTTCTTATTCCCCTGGCACTGACGCTAACTCTGGATCCAAATGCACTCAGGTTTCCAGGACAGGCAGCCTGACTTTAACTTGGGGGTGATCTGGGGACAAGTGGTAAAGAACATTTCCTCCTTCTGCTGCCTTGCGAGATCTTGAGGGGAAAGTTCCTCATGAAATGAGCAAAGTTGTGACAGAAAACCCATGGGTGCCAGTGCCAAACTCAGACCCTGCCCTGCACAAGGGAGAAATTCTGGGTGTAAGCGCTGCCTTAATACTTAATACTCATTTCTTATTTAACTCTCTCAACAACTCTAAGCAATAGGGTTTATTCTCACCATTTTACCCAGGCTCAGACATGGGAGAGCTTTGCCCAAGGTCACACAGCTAATACGGGAGTAGCAAAGGCTGGGGATGGGAATGAGTCTGTTTTTCTGTGGTCTTAACCACAGGTTACCCTATAACCCCAGAAGCCATTTAGTTCAACATTCTCTTCTCTCCCCAAAAAAATGCTTGAATTTTTCCTGCCATAGCCAGTGCTCAAACACTTCCAGAGACAAACCTCAAGCAGACTGGTCCCTTAAACCTTCAAGGACAGATGACAGTTGACCTCCTAAAAAGACCTTAGGAACTAACACAGCCTTCTTTGAAACCCCCTTATAAGATGCTCCCACAATCTTCCCTTGTGTGCAATTTAAGAGGTTGGCAAAGAGGATGCCCCCTTTGTTAATTCATTTTGCAAAACTTTACCAAGCTCCTTGCACCCAGGCTCTGTGCTAGGTTCAGGAGGAGGCAGAAGTAATGAGGCCTGGTCACTGGACCTCAGGTTGCTCACAGTCTGGGCAGCTAGTCTGTTATATCTGGAATTAGCTAACTTTTAACTTAACAATTACTATGTGCCAGGCACTGTTTTAAGTGCTCTACATGGATTATCTCAATGACACTTAACAACAATTGTCTGAGGTAGATACTATCCCCATTTATAGATGAGAAAATTGAAATAAAAACAGGTCCAGTAACTTGCCCTAGGTTACACAGCTAGTAAGTGGCGGAGCCAAGACTTGAGCTCAGTTCTGTCTCACTCCAAAACCATGACTCATTTCCACAATTTTCTACTGATCCAGGTCAATGCCAGATTTAGGATTCTTTGATTTTGCTGGTGAAAGCTTGATCTACCTACTTCAGTCAAGGCAGACCATGCTTTATGGATGTCCTCACTGGCAACATCATTTCTCCAAGGACTACTAGCTAGTTCAGATGCCACCTCTAACACAAGCCTTCCCTGTTGTCACCATCTAGAAATACCACCTTCCTGTTCTGAACCCTCTAGAACACTTTTTACTCATGCCATTCTCTCCGGAATTTCAGTTATGTGTGTACATCTCTTCCTCCCCAGGCTGTGAGATCCTTAGAGTCAAAGATATAACAGCACCTTGTGGTCACTGCTGTAGGCCCTACGATGTCCAGGTATTCAATAATGTTACATGAATGGACCTCGAAAGATTTACACTTAAGATTCAAAGCATTATCTCCAAGGAGCATTATCTTTGCCACTAACACAACTACTCGACACTTCTCTTTGCTTGTCTGTCCAGAATGAAGGAGAGCCCAGATTTAGCAACTTGAGTTACTGGAAGGAAAAGAAAAAAAATTCGGTAGCAGTCTCCAGGTATGTCAGGCCCACAAGCTCCTGTTGGGAGAAAAAGACCTTTACTTGGTCCCACTGGTCTCCTCCAGGCAGCAGGAGCCCATGTGAAGGAGTTGCTGGCCCTCTCTGGGGGCCACTGGGGCATTCCTTGGGCTGCACCCCCCAGAGACTGCCAGCTGGGGGAGGCGCCCCCAAGCTCCTGGCAGGTGGATACCCTGCTCTTCAGCTCCACGCACTGGGTGGATGAAGAGCTAGGAGTGTCCATAGCTCTGGGAGACACTTGATCAGGAACAACTTTGGCACAAGGAACTTCAAGGAACAGCTGTCAGCTGCTTGAGTCTTAGTGGCTCAGAAGCTTAAACACAGCTCTACCTTCCTCACCTGGAGTGACACAGGCTCATCTCCTTAAGAAGAATAGATGGCCAAAAGCATGAATGGACAGTAGTATGGGCTCCTCTTGCACCCACACGGACTCCTCACAGTTGCTCTAAGTCTGTTCATTCTCTTCTTCCTTCCTGCCACGAATACTGATTAAGTATCCACGTGCTGGGCACTCCGCTGTGTGCTGGGGACACACTGGTTCCAGGCAATGCAGTCCTGCCCTCCAGGAGCTTAGCTGAAAATCATAACTATTATTCAGTTCCCCATACATAAGTATAAAATGTCAACTGTGATAAGTGCTCCAAAGGAAGGTTAAGAGGCTTGCGTGTATGTAATCAAAAGCAGCTCTTCTTGTAAAGGGGGTCTGTAAAGAGGAAGAGGGATGTCTCCTGCATGTTCTCTTCACCTTATTATCTAACTAGAATGTGGTTCTCCCTGAAGTCTCTGCTTCCTCTGCAGACCTTTGGCGGGGGGCAAGGAGGAAGGGTGTTTACGTCACACCTCTCACACCACATGGCCAGGAAGGGGCTAGGATCCTTGCTTCTGGTTGCTTTCTTTCCTCCTCTCTAAAAACGTTGGCTCCTTTGGAACTCTGCCGGCAGACCACACCACCTCTGCCTGTCGCAGCATCCACGGCCCTCAGGGCCACTCTCCCTCTTCCATCTAGTGCAAGTTCTCTGTCTGTTTTTCTCTCTCTCCTTATCTCCCTCCCTCCACCATTTCACTATGATCATTGTTGATAATTTTAGCCACCATAAATGAGTCATCTGTATTACAGTCTCTTATATCTTTGACCACCTTTGCTTCCAAATAGTTTGTCCTCCACCCTACCTGAGACACCCACTAGACCTTGTCATTACCCAAAATGGCAGCACCTTCAATCTCTGTTTCAAGTATCCCATTCTTTGAGTGGCTCACCAACTCCTATCTGTCCATGTCTCACCCATTAGTTTGCTGACTCTAAGTGGAGGACTGAGTTAAGCCATGCCTAAACCCTCAACCCACAGAAACTGGGAGACCATAAATGTGTGTCATTTTAAATCACTAAGTTTGTGGTAATTTATTACACAGCAATAGAAAACTAATATAACCATTCACCTTTTTTATTGTTTTTTTTTCCCCCATAATGTCATCTTACATTGTGTTTTTTGAAAACTCAGACACAATTTATTTGATTGTTAAACAGGTACCAATCAGTACGTTCATATGGAAAATTGTGACCATGGAATCCTACGGTCTAAGTGAGGGGTCACAGGAAAACCCAGAAGTTCTCGCACTTGTTGCCAAGTGTGACCTTGAAAAGCAGCTTTGTCTCTTTGAGGCTTAGATAAAAGAAATGGGTTGCAGCAGACCATCTCCAAGAAACTAACGTGTGAGATATGATGATTCTGTGGCTGACCTAGGACCCCCACGTCCCCGCCCCCAGTCATCTTAGAAGGGAGAAATGCAGCTGAAGCAGGGAAAAGGACCCACAGTGCTGGAAGATCTGAGAAATAAATATCCTTGCCCTAGTCATGTCATTGGAGAGAAACTGAAGCCACAGTGAGAGGGACTTGCTATTAAGTGGTAGAGCGGGCCACAGCCCTTACCTCATGGCTCCCGTGTCAGTGCTTTTTCAGTGGCAACAGGAGGCTTACAAGCTCTCCCAGACCCTTTGTTAGCATTGTGAGGTAACCCCAAGGTCTGCCTGCCCTACAGATGGGCTTTGTGGTTTTGCTCCACATCTTTTAAAGTGCCTGGGCCCAATCTCGGAAATATTTCTCATCTGGTGGTGCCTTCTCCTGTCTTAATTTCAGGGGGAGCTAACAGTTGGCCCTGTCTCATGCAAAGACTGAGAAGAAGGAAGCTGTTGGCTGAGTAAGAGGTTAGGAGAGGGACTGTGGGTGGGCTGGAAGCTTAACCGGATTTCAGGAAGGGCAGGGGGCTAAAGCTTTCCAATTCACCATAAAAATATTTTCAGAAATTCATCAATTCTCATCACCTTCACTGCCATCACTCTTGTCTAAGTCATTATAATCTTACTGCAACTGCCTCCCTCCTGGCTGTTTCTGCCCGTGCCTACTATATCAAGCCAATAGTCAAGGTGCCCTTTAAAAATTCTATTTATTTAATACATTTTCTATTTATTTTATAAAACTATACATATATGTGAAATTTCTTATTTATTATGATCACTATATCAATTATAAGAACAGAGAAAATCAATGTAGAAAAACCACTAATTCAAAGCATCCTCTTAAATGCAAGTCAGATCATGGCACTCCTCTGCTCAAATTCCCATCCCTTCACATCTCACTCGGAGTAAACACCAAAGTCCTTAAAATGGCTCACAGAACTCTACACAAATTTCACCAACTCATTGCTCTGACCTAACCTACTTCTCTTCTGATAGCTGACTCTGCTCCGGTCACACTGACCTTGTCATTCTTCAAATGGGCTAGGCATACTCTCACCCCAGGGCCTTCACATATGCTATTCTCTCTGTCCAGAATGCTCTTTCCAGAAAAATCCACATGGCTTGTTTCCTCATCTACTTTAGGCCTTTGTTTAGATATCACCTTCTCAATAATAGTACCTTCCTTGACTATTTGAAAGTACTGCAAAGCTTGCCCTCTGCCCCTAGACTCCCTCTCCATTTCCTGACTTTTCTCTACAGCAGATACACGATAGATACATTATTTATTATTTGTTTTTGTTGTCACAAGGGCAATAACTTTTGTCTATTTTATTCACTGTTGTATTCCCAGTGCCTGGCACACTGATACTCACTAAATATTTATTAATAAAAAAAAACATATTTCATTATCCTTATCTTCTTACTATTCTCTTTGATTCTTTATTATTTTAATTTCCAAAAGCTTTCTTTTTCTTAAAAAAATGACTTCTAAAGTACATTGTTCTTACTTCGTCATTGCAACATCTTATATCTCTGAGGATATTTGTGCCTTGGTTTTGCACAGTCTCTTCCGAGGTGCTTTCATGTGTTCATGCATTTGATTATTCTAACTTTTACCCTAGAGACTTTTCTCAGTCAAAAGGTCTTAACCTTTTGTTTTCATCTCTCAAAAATTTTAATTAACCATTAGAAGTATAATTTATATATAATAAAGTTCACATACTTAGGGTAATGGCTTTTGACAAATGTATAAACCCATGTAAACACAATCCCAGTCAAGATGTAGATTAGCATTACCTCAGAAAGCTCGTGTCCCTCTGTAGTCAGCTCCCACTCCACATATCCCAAACAACCACTGATTACCTGTCACTAGTTTTTGCTCTTTCTATAAATTTATATAAATTGAATCATATATTATGTAGTTTTTGTTTTGTAGTTTCTTACCCTTAGCATAGTGAAATTCATTCATGTTTTTTTTGCATGTATCAATAATTCCTTTTTCTCTATATGCTACAATTTGTTTATCAATTCACCTATTGATAAATATTTGGATTGTTACTAGTTTAGCTTTACTAACTTGTCTGCTATGAACATCTGAGTATAAGTCTTTGTGTGGGACACAGCCAGAACTAGGGTGAGGCAAATGAAAAAGCCTAGGTTATAAAATTTAAGGAGGTACTCACTCTCTTTTTCTTATTAGTGCCAATCCTGCACTTGCACAACCCTGAGAGTGACTGCCTTCTTAAATTTTCTACCTGAGGCACCTTGCTTGCCTTAGTCCAGGCCTGGTGTGAATATATGTTTTGATTTTGTGGGGGTGAATATGTAGGAATAGAATTGCTGGATCATAGGATAAGTATGTGTGTAACTTTATAAAAAAAACTGTCAAAACAATTTTCTGAAATGGTTACACCATTGTCACTCCCACCACCAATGGATGAGATTTCTAGTTGCTCCACATCCTCACCAACACATGTATTTCCAGTCTTTTCTTTTCTGTTGCCACAGATGGATTGCTTCCTGAAAATATGGCTCATTTGTATGATTCTGTCATCCTCGTCTTCATGGCTACGCTGATCCAAACCAGACTCAGGAAAGCTTCTGTTGCTAGTCTTGCTGAACTGTTTCTGTGCCTGTTGTTGCAAATGAAAGGGATATAGCTATGCAACTCTGAGTGAGCTCTTCATCTTCAGAAAAAGAGTTTTTACTGGTGCTTTTCTGACATCTGCCCCCACTGAGCCCCTTCACTATGCTCTGAGTTTCTTTCCCATTCTCCCCCACAGCTTCTGTCTGATCTCAGCTGCTTTTGTTGGCCCTTATACATATTTTGGTATACATGGATTCTGTTTATCTTCTGGCTTCACTGAAAATAGAATTAGCAGTTTTTTCCTTTTTGTTTTTGCATGGTTTCTAGAGTAAAAGAGTCAAAATATGTAAATATTCATTTCAACTAGAAATCTTTATATTTCTGAGTAAACAATAGGAGGTGGAGATTTATGTATTTGGGAAAAGGAACCATAAGGAGATGTTATTGTATGTTAATTTCTAATTAGGACCACATAATGATAAAGTTGATAGAGTTAACACTATCTGAAAATGATGGAACACTTTTTCCAAGGGTCTCTCTAATAAGGATGTGGTGGTCAGGTATAAGAAAGCATCCTTATTTATAGTCAATGCATTCCAGGAGCAGATTGAGGAAGGTGAATTCCCACTTGCATCAGTAATTCCAACAGGGAGTTGTGTGGTTTTCATAAGACCTGGCTTTCTTGAGTAGACTTTAGGAGAAGTCATAGAATCAATGATATTCAAAGCATGGAGAAGACCTAATGGGTGCATTCATTGACTTAGCTCAGCAGCATTTCAAGCATAGTTCCTGGCACTGAGCAGTCAATAAACCAGTGGGTTCTTCCAGCGATGGTATAAACTCATTGGCCTTCATACTTTGAATTGAGCATCAATCTTCATTCTTTTTTCTTTCCTGATGAAATGAACCAACTAATAGTAGATTAAAAAAAAATATTAACTAGGCTTTAAACATGTATAAAGTAACATATGTTTATGAAAGAATTTTATTTATTTACTTGATTGTTTATTTATTTTTAGGTGAGACAACAGTTGGTTGATCTTACAGATTGCAAGGACCTTGTCAGCTTACAATCCCTTATTTATTTATTTTTATCTCTTATGCCTACAGCACTTAGTCTTCCTAGTCTCTCATCCAAGTACTAACATACAAGTACTAACCAGGCCTGACCCTGCTTACCTTCCGAGATCAGACGGGATCTGGCTTGTTCAGGCAGCATGGCCATAGTATTTATGAAAAAATTTAAACAGTATAGACAGTGAAGAGTGAAAGTCTTAAGCAAAACAATAACTACTGATATTCATAATTCCCAATTTTAGTACCAAAAATCTGTACATTTCTGTGTGTGTGTGTGTGTGTATATGTATATATATATATATATATATATATATATATATATATATATTTATTTATTTATAAATACAGAGTATAGAACAATACTCACATGATGGTAACTTTAAATCTTTGGAGAAAAGAGTGAATTTGGGAGAAGGGAAATTATTGCTTAGATAATTTCTACTAAATATTTTAACAGCTTATTGAGGTATACATACAATAAACTACACATAAAGTGTATAAGTGGATAAATTTCGAGATATATTCACCTGTGGAACTATCACCTCAATCAACATAGTGAACATACTCATCTTTAAAGTTCCCTTATGCCCCTTTATAATCACTCTCTCTTCTTTCGGCCTCCCTATGCATTCCAAGGCAACCACTGATGTGTTTTCTGTCAGTGTAGATTAAAAATTTCTAGAACATTATATAAATGAAATATTTTTTCTAATTTTTTTCACGCAGCATAATTATTTTGATTTATTTATTTTGTAGTTGCACCAATAGTTTTTTTGGCTCATTAGTTTCCTAAAAAACTACTAGTAGTTTCATTTTAAAAAGTAAAATCTGCTGAGAGGAGGAAAGAGAAGCATAAATAACACACATACCTCAAACATACAGAAATGTTGTCCTTCACTTAAAAATGTTGCTCAAAAATTTTAAATATTTTAGAAAGATGTTCCCTTACCTCACAGTCTCATTTCCAGTAGTAACCACAAATGAGTGTGTGTAAAGTCCTAAAAATACGAGCAGATAATTTTTAAAAAGATGTATTGTTTTCATTATAAAAGTAATACGTGCTCATTGAGACGTGTTAATAGAACGAGGGTAAAAATTATCTTTCACAAGCTTACGCTCTGGAAACACAACTCTTCGACTCGGGACTCACTGCGCATGCTCCAAGGCCAACACCGCGCCCAGTGCCTGCTCCCAGTCTTCAGCCCCCAAGAGCACGGCCCTTCCCGCAGTGTAAGCAACAGGTCGCCAGGGGGTGCTGCGGCGCCGCACTCCAGAGCACCGCGAGAGGGGCGGAGCCGAGGCTCGCGGGAACTTGTAACCAGAGCCTCCAGCTTGGGCGCCGGCTCACGTGACGAGGCCCGGAAGCAGCTGCTGGGCTGCTGAGGGCTGATGGAAAGACCTCCGCGCTGAGGCGGGTTGGGGTGGGCTGTACTGAGGCGGGAGTCACAGCCGGAGCGGAGCCGGAGCCAGAGCCAGAACCCGAGCGGTGAGTCCGCGCGGACAAGCTGTGACTGGCGGCCAGTCACCGCCTTCTTCAGCACCGGCGTCGCCTTCCTTGGGGGCGCAGCGGATGGTTGGGATCAGGCACCGACTGACCTGGGCTGCGGTTCCGAGTGTCCTCGGCTCCCGCGCCTCAGCTGAGGTACCCTGCGGGCACCCTTCCTGGGATGAGGCGAGTTGGAGACTGCCTTGTCCCTCACACTATCTTCCTTGACCTCCACGTTCTATTTGACAGGAGTGGAAACTGAGGCCCTGAGATAGGAAAGACCACCCAAAAAACTAGCCAGGGCTTCTGACACGCTTTCCCAAAGGGTCCAACTGTCTTGAGCAAGTCACTGACCCACTGTGGGAGCCCTGCTTAGGACTTGCTAATAGTGAGTCTAAGGGTCATAGAATACCAGAACTGCAAGGACCTTGGGAAATCGTCTGGTGCAACATCCCCCACCTCCCTAAGGACAGTTAGGGAAATCGAGGCCCACATAGGAGTATGGGCTTGCCTGAGGTCACCCCTCGCAGAGCTGCGACTAGAATCCAAGTCTCCCTGAGCTCCGGCGGCTGTTTGCTTTTCTCCACACTGCCTCCTGCAGAGAATTTGACATGTGAAAAGGCACCCTTTCCCTTTTTTTTTTTTTTTTCAACTCTGCATTGTCCATCGCATCGATTGGATTGGTTATGGGCGTGGTTCCGTTTCAGTGTTCACGTTTTTTTCTGCAAACTCATCATTCTGTGGGTTTTCTTTCTAGCTGTCCTGCAGTTTAGTGTAAGTCATACCAAAATATGAAATAAGAATTGGAGTGTACTCCTGGGAGGGCAGGTGGCTCACAGCTGAGGTTGTGGAGAGCCCTGGCATTAACGTGAAGCATATAAAAGTCGTTGCTTTATTTTTTTCTGTAGCTTGTCAGATTTGGGGAATACTGGTTATTTGGATGGATATTTTGAGGCTTGTTGAAATAAGATAGCAGCATGGTGTTATGGAAAGAACCGAGATTGGGGAGTGAGAAGATTGTGTTCTAGCTCTGACACTTGCGTTGCAACATGACAGAATCTAGTTGTCTAGGGAGCAGTTTCCCTACTTAGCTTATTTCTAGGTTGCCATGAAATTCTAATCCTCTTTCTTCCTATCTCTTTGTGTTATGACCAAGCTAAATGACAGCAGAAAATGGTTTTGACTGCCTTTTATAACTTTAAATATGATCAGTGCCCTCTTTGACACTTGTCAAGAGACTAATCTACCGTAATTAACTTGTACATTTAGAGCACGTTTTCTTTAAAGATGTTCTTGAAGTCAAGTACCAGGACACAAAAGGCTTAGTTATTCGTTCTGAAATTGAGACTGTCTGGAGTGGAGGCCATAAGCAGCAGAGGCTGCTCTCATGATGATATTATTTTCTCTCTCGATGTTTTCTGATTGTGCCATTTATAAGTGTCTGCTCCTGGGTCCTTATTTTCCCTTGACTGTTCATTTGGCTTTATCCTTGTGCTTGAAGTTCTCAGAGCTGCCTTTGTATATTTTAAAGGCTGTGTAAGGAGGCGGATTCCATTTCTTTTGTAATATAGCTAGGACCAGTGGATGAAGTGTCATAAGGGAAGTGGTTTTTGGGTGAACATAAGAACTTTCAAAGAATTAGCATCTCTCACATTGCAACACAGAGCATGGAGGCCTTTGACACTAGAAGTAATTGTCACTGGGCAGTTACTTTTGGGGATGTTTAGATTAAATTATTGTGTTGGGTAGAGGATTGGACTAGATAAAGTTTTATTTTTTCTTATAACTCAGAAGTTCTGTGCAGTTCTAAGACTGGACATGTAAGCATGTGGGAGATGAAGCTGAATGGAGTAGAGGTCTACTTTTGTGAGAGCTTTATTTTTCCTCTTGCTTCAGATAACTATTCTCATTGTCAAGTACTCCTGCTATTTCTTTTTTCTTTCTTTCTTTCTTTTTTTAATATCCCCATCCCCTCCCAGTGAGTATATCCACTTTAAATTTTTAAAGAAGTGTTTAAAGTTCGTTGAGGGTCAGATGCTGAAGAGTCATTACTGTTAATAATACATTTCTTCTTCCCACCCTGACCTGAATGAAACAAGATTCTAGAACTAAGTTGAGTGAATTGACTTTGATGTCTACTTTTGCTGGCCTGATCCTGATAACCCCTTCCAGAAATGGGTGCCTGACTAACCACTAATACCACGCTTTTCCTTTTCTTGTAGCAGAAACTCATATTGAGTCTGTGTCCCTTAATCCAAGCCTTGGAAGAGTAGTGAACCTCCCTCCTTTAGCCAGGCCTTATGGCTGGGTCTGAGCACACAAATCTAGCCTCTATCTGATGGGTGTGGGAATCAGTGGATGGGACATTCTGAATATGGCAAAATATCAACCATGTGATGCTGTGTTTGGTGCTGTCTCTTATCTCCCAAACATTTCTCTGGGAAGCCTTGACACCCAGGGCCAGTTCTCAATGACCCTTTCTGGTGGGTAAGACTTCTCTGTGCTTCCCTTTTCCAGTAAAGTTCAAGAATCTGTCTGTATAGGTCACTAGGATGCTCATGGCACATAGATCACCATTTTCAAGATGGGGACCTGGCTCAGTACTCCATAGTGATGGAATGGAGGAAGTGCTGCAGCACTTAATTTGTACAGCAAACTTTCTGACTTGCTGTCCTTGAATTTCTCTACAGTACTAATTACAATTGCTACCATTAATGAGTGTCCATAATGGACCAAGCAACATATTTAACATCTTTACCTTATATCTTCACAACAGGATTATGATGCAGATAGTATTAACAACATTTTTCAGAAGAAACTGAAACAAGGGGAGATTAATTTGCTCAAGGTCACCCAACTAAGCTCTGAACTCCTGTACTTTTTATTATGCAGAATTTCCCCTGAAGACCTAATCCTGCCCTAGTTTTGTTCTAAGGAGTTTTTAGGGAGAGTAGATCATTTATAATATGGTAGAAAGAACACGGACTGGACTGGGAATCTGGTGTGCTGGATTCTAATCCCAAATATTTAACCAGCTAGGGCCTTGGTTTTCTTACCTCTAAATGGGAAGCTGGAGCTCAGTCTTCTGTAAGTCATTTAGTGATTTTTATGATTGTGGCTAAAAAGTGAGTAGCTTTGCCTATTCAGATTCTCCTCTGCCAGCCTGCTGAGGTCAGCAGCTGTTTTGTGGCTTCTTGCACACCAAAATCTTTCAAGAAGGAGTCTCAGTTTATGGAATGTACTTCTGTGGTAGGTTAGATGGAGTCCTATCTGATATTCTTTAAAAACAAATCATGTGGCAGTCAGTTTTCACTTTTCTCCTGGTAGATCACACATAGCGACACAGTCTGTATCCTTGTTCTTGTCTTTGAATTCCAGCAACGAAGAAGAGAAAATGCACTAGAGAATTGGCCAGTTCTTTGAGTTCCAAAGTCCAACCCAATGTCACTTTCAGAATAATGGGTGGCATTTTTAGTCTACATATATCATTAAACCATGAACTCTGGTAGGAGATGAGACTTGGGGTGTATCCCATCATAATGAGATCATACTTTTTTTACGGCTTTATATACCTGTAATCAGGATCATCTGGCTGGTTAAAAAAAAAAAAAAACTCAGCTTAAAACAGATTTGGCTTATAAATATGTTCTTTCTTTTTTTTAATAGCAGCTTTATTGAGACATAATTCACATGGCATACAGTTCAACCATTTAAAGTGTACAATGCAGTTGTTTTAGCATATTCACAAAGTTGTGCAACCATCACCACAATCAATTTTAGAACATTTTCATCACCCTAAAAGAAACTCTGACCCCTTAGCCATCGCTTCTAATCCCTCTTAACTTCTTACTCCAAACCCTAGGCAACTACTAATCTACTTTCTCTATATAGGGTTCCTTTCTCTGGACTTTCATGTGAATGAAATCATATAATATGGCTGACTTCTTTCACTTAAAATAATCTTTTCAAGGTTTATCCATGTTGTAGCATGTATCAGTATTTCATTTCTTTTTGTTGCTGAATGATATTCCATTATATGGATATACCACATTGCATTTATCCATTCATCAGGTTTATTTCTTTTTGGCTATTAGGAATAATACTACTATGTATTTTTGTGTACCCATTTTTCTGTGGATATACATTTTCATTTTAATATGTACCTAGGAGTGCAATTGCTGGGTCATATGTAACCATGTTTAGCCTTTTGAGGAACTGCCAGACTGTTTTCCAAAGTAACCACACTGTTTTACATTCCCACCCAGCAGTATGGGAGTGTTCCAATTTCTCCACATCTTTGCCAATACTTGTTTTTATCTGTCTCTGATTTTTAGCCATCCTGGTGGGTATGAAGTGGTATCTTATTGTGGTTTTTAGTTTGCATTTACCTGATGAATAATGATGTTGAATATCTTCATGTGATTATTGTCTGTCGCATCTTTAGTGAAATACCCATTCAAATCCTTTGTCCATTTTTAATTAGATTGTCTTTTTATTGTTGAGTCATAATAGTTCTTTTTATGTTCTGAGTACAAGCCCCTTATCAGAAATACGATTTGCAGAAATTTTCTCTCATTCTATGTGTTGTCTTTCACTTTCTTGATGGTGTTCTTTGAGACACAAAAACTTTTAATTTTGACAATGTCTTATTAACCTATTTTTTTTGTTTTGCTCTCATATATAGGAAACCATTGCTTAGTCTGAGATCAAATATTTATGCCTATGTTTTCTTCTAAGCGTTTTGTAGCTTTAGCTCTTATATGTAGGTCTTTGATAGATTTTAATTTTTGCATATGGTGTGTGCTAGAGTTCCAACTTCATTCTTTTGCACATGGATATCCAATTGTCCCTTCTTGTTTATTATACTGAATTTAGAATAGAATTCAATGGGTAAATTATTAAATAGCTATCTTGAGAACAAGATAGCTTTTAGTATTTTCAAAAGTGAATTTAGTATTTTCAAAAGTATAAGTTTAATAAATGGGAGAAATATGTTTTTAAAGTTTTTATTATCAGTGGTCTTTGCTGGAAATTATAGAAATGTAAAAATAAAAGCAAGTATGGGGAGCCACCTATCCATCTAAAAGAACAAAAATAAAAGTGATAAAATCCAACATTGGCAGAGTTATGAAGATGCAGTCATGTCTGTATAATGCTAGTGACACTATAGGTTAGTTCAGTCATTTATATGGTAGCAACCATTAAAAATGAACCTATTCATCTAGTTCTCCAAGGAAATGGCTCAAAAATTAAAAACTATTTGTATAAATTCTTTTTAGCTATGATATAAACTACTTATTATTTTTTTAAACAGAAGCCTCAAATCCAACAATTGGGAGCTAGTGAAGCAAATTATTATTTAATATAATGATTGACCATTATATTACAGTTAAACATTAATCTGTGCACTGTGTAGTTTCAAGGAAGAGTAGATATGAAACAAGTGGAAAAAACCTTAAAATAATGAGAACACTGATATCTAAAAATAGGTTTACATAAGGAAACGAAGAAAATTTATTAAGGTTATACAGTTTATATTTCAGTGCAATGTTGGTTGAATGTACACACTTGAAGAAATAATGTACATATGTACATATGAATATATTTGTTCCAAAAATGCAGACTTTTCTTAGTAGTTCATTCTTTGGGATCTAAATGTCTTATGGAGATTTTTACTTTGTATTAATGGGCCACATGTAATGTATAAACTCTCTTCACTGTCCTCAAGAACCTAAAGGACAAACTTGTCTTGAACACTCAAATATTGCAACTCTTCATTTGACAGTTAACAGGTTCTTTAAAACCTCCCACAGGGCAGGAATTGGTAATTTCAGCAGTAGACTTGGAAACCAGGTTTCATCAAAGGGAGCCCAGGGGCAGGGTGACCTTGGAGGCTAGCACTCAGTGGGGACAGCTAGAGAGCAAGAGGAGAAGGCCTTGAAAGAGCCATAGGAAGAGCCATAGAAGGAACTCCTGGGAGTGACTACACCCACCCTCTGTGCTTGAATCCCTACTTAGCAGCTCAAGAAGGGTTTTTGCTTGGACTTTTCCAGGGATGGAGAACAAACACATTGTCTCCCAGCAAACAATTCCATCTAGACAACTTTTGATAGAAGGTTCTTCCTTTTGTTTAGCCAAAGACCTGCCTCCTTTTACTTTCTACCTACTTACTGATCTTATTTCTGACTAATCTTTGAAGCTCCACAGAAACAGTCCTATCCATAGAACAGTTTTTAAAGGCAGCTTTTATACCTCCCAAGTTGCCAGTTCTCCAGGTTGAGCCTTCTCAGTCCTTCCAGCTATTCCTCATTTAGTCAATTTCCATCCCTTTCCTATTCCTGGTGCTAACCCTTGGAGTACCACAGTATGTAACTATTATCTCTGTAGTGTGCTACCTGAAACAACAATATTCATGGCAAAACAGAACATTGCTGTATATCATCTACCTAGAGTCTCTCTCATCCTAATGCAACCTAGAATTGCATTAGTTTATTTGGTATCTATTATGTCACTGACTTTTGTTAAGCTTATCATCAACTAAAACTCATAAGTAGCATTTTTTTCTCTTTTACGTGCATGCAGTTGCCAAGCCATATCCTGTCATTGTTTTTGGATTTTAGATATATAGATGTCAGCCTCTTTTTGAGACGTTTTCTTAGAAATAATCTGCTGTAAGTAACTTCAGTTTTTATACACAACATAAAAAGACTTCTTTATAGTGTTTAATATAAATTGAGCATCTACACCAAGTAAGCAATAGAGTGATTTCTTGGTTGTTGCGGAGGGATTGCAGAACTTGTCAGTCCCTATATACTGTCTTTTTCCCTTAATAATATTCAGGATTTATTTGGAAGGCCCTATTCCTCAGATACTTTTGGTATGTTGGAAGAGACTAGAAATTAGCTATTGTTTGCATAAATAATTACATTTGTTGATTCCTGGAATAAAAGAGCTGGAGAGTCGCTGAGATTTTAGTTTACTTCCTCCCCTTTTTGCACATTTGGACAAAGACCCTAAAATATAAAGAGAATTGTTCCAAGTTACTAAGCAAAATGTTGATAGAAGCAGCCTTAGAATCCAAGCCTTCTAAAATACATAGAAACTTAGCTTACTAACTTTTGCCTGAATAGCAACTTTCAACTATTTCGTAATTTTTTTCCCTGCCCCCTTTATGAACTTAAGTGCCCCAAGGTTCGATGACTTTCTTGAATTTTTCCAGCATGTGAGTAAATGACCCCCTCTTAGATATTTAGTGAAGTCACTCTGGTGGTGAAGCTAGGCAAGATCTTCTCTGGAGCTTCCAAGCCCTGTACTGGCTTTGTGCCAAGCACTTTCCTTGCTTGATTACCTGGGGTCCCTCCTCCATTACAGTTGGTGGGAGAAAATGAGGTCACCCTAGATCAGGTGCCAGGGAGGGGCCAGTTACTGAAGAATCACCTGGTACTGGACCTGTGGGAGCACTTAGCACAGAGCTATCCTCTGGCAACTAGTGTTGGGAGTTGGGTAGATGGAATGTTGTGATGGCCATTGGAGGTCTTGTCTATGAGATAGGACATCAGACTCAGTGGACATCCAGGCATATGCTGGAGGGAGCCCCTTAAACGCAGGCAGTTGTGCCAGTCTGCCAGGTGTCAAGGATTTTTATTTGTAATTTTTAATGTTCATATATCTTTTTTTCCCCTCACTTGATTGCAGATTCTTGGATGGCAAGAAGTTGAGTCTTTTTTATTATTCCTTCACGCAATTGGCACTTTATTCTGAAGGTGTTTCCAGATTCAGGCAGAGTGTCAGGATGTATGTTTACTGCTTTGCTGCTGTGTGGCTGTAGCAGAGCCTGTCTCTTCATCTTTTGGGGGATTGAATCTTCATCTGTAAAATGAGCAGTAGGAATGACCTCTGAAGGCAGTTTTAGCAATAGTCTCTAGGATTCTGGGGGCCTACAGGACTCTCAAAATGTATCCTTAGTGTGTATCTTAGAGAAGTAATTGTTCTTTTTTTTTGTAGTAGTATTACTGAGCAAGTCTACCCAGGGGACACCATCCTCACCATCCTTCCTCAGCACACAACAGGAAGGGTTTCCTCTTTTACCATCTTAAAATTGGCAAACCTATAAAAATAAAAAGGAAGGAGGCTTGTGAGGGGAGGTGCTGAAACAAGGGGCAATGGTCAGCACCTCTCATGCTCCTGCCTAGTCTTCCTCTGAGCTGCTTTCAGCTGCCATTTCTCAGTATTCAGGCTGGATTGCAAGAAAAGAGTCCTAGAGTCAAGGGATGAGAATCTCTGATGACCTCCAAAGGGTATAGGATAGGCCAGAGTCATGACAGAGAGAAAGGGACAGTCATTTGTTGGTGGCTCTGGGACCTGGTAGTGAGTTTGAGCAGAATTAGATGATCCAGAGGGGATTTCTTGAATGCACCAGGGTTCTTTCTCTAATGAGTACAGAGGAAAAATAGGATACAGTTAGGAATATTCAGGTTCCCATCCTCTGAGAGCTTGCTCTTCGAGAAGATGGATGGAGAAACCTTTTAATTGTTGTTTAAGGTCCAAGAAATTAGCTCAAAGGAAAGGACAGTTAATCCTGACCTAAAGAACAGGGAAGCCTTCCTGGAAGTGTCTGTCTGCATCTTTTCTCACCCCTCCCAAGCATGTCTCAACTCTCCTCTGTCTAGGTGTGCTGTGGCAAATTCAGAGCCTTATGAGCATTCCATTGACTGGGAAGGCTGGGAGGCAGAAGCTGAATCAGCTCAGCCTGCTCGTGAGAACTTTGTACTTTTTTCATTTTCATAAGTACAGGCATTCACATTTTACTTAATTCATAGTGCAGCTGTCATCCGACTGCTGTAACAATGGCTGCTTCTGCCCCAGAGCCCACTCCAGTCTTGGAGCTAAAGGCCTCAGCCACTGGTGGTCTTAGCACTGACATTGTCCCCCCAGCTACCATGTCCACGCAGAGACTTCGGAATGAGGACTACCCTGACTACAGCTCCACCGACGTGAGCCCAGACGAGAGCCCATCCGAAGGCCTGAACAACTTTTCCTCCTCAGGCTCCTACCAGCGGTTTGGGGAAAGCAGCAGCAGCACAACGTAAGTAGCTGTTTCTTCTACCCTCTTGGGGGAGATTCACGTTTCTGAGTTCTGCATTAGTAATGTAGTCTCCCTTAGAGTTATTTTTGCTCCCCTGTTTTGTTAATTCCCCACATTATAGATGAAAATGAAGAGATCAGGCAGTCACAGTGCTGAGATTTGAGCTCCTTGCCTGCCGCTCTGTAGTCCGCTTCTTATTCTTCGTTCATTTTAGCTGTGTTGGTCCCAGAAGGCTGGTGCCAAGTAAGCCTGAACATAAAAACTTGTAGAGAACATTCTTGTAATTTAGAACATGGGTCATCTATGTTAGAACCTTAAATATATCTAAGCCCAATTGGAAGTCTCCTTTGCAAAGTCTCCCCCAGACTTCGGTCCCTATTATTGAAGAGCTAGTTCATTTGGCTGAGGAAGTGAGAAGAGGGAGGGATAACTACTCCTGCACTTAAAAAAAAATCAAGGAATTGATAGAGAAGAGATCTGCTGTGCATTCCTTAGAAAGAGCTTATGTCTTACCCCTGGAAACTGAATCCTAGGACATATCTGGACTGAGTTGGACCCTCTCTGGGCCTCAGTTTCCCCTAATGTAAGATAAAATTGAGGACTCCACTGTGAAACTGTGCTGTCTGTTGCTTACCACTCAAATTAGAAGATTCAAGGGAGGATTTTTTTAGCTATTGTTCTTTTTTTGTGTATTCCTTTATGGGTTTGGTGTGACTTATTGAGTGACCTTTTATGTCCTAGACTTATGCTGTCCCCTGTGACTGCCCAAGGAGGCCATAGAAGCTTCTCTTGGAGCTCATTACTGGTGAAACTTCCTCTGGCTGTAGTCTCCCCTGGTGCGGAGCACTTTCTCTGGTGAACTGGGATAGAACTAGAGGATCTGGACTGTCCACATTACCAGCCCCTCTCCACCACTAGCTGATGTCTGCTTGCAAAGCTTCAGTCTCTACAGCTGATTTCTCATGGAGCATGCTTTTGTAGATTTCTCCATTTGTTTGCATTGTTAGCTGATGGAAAAGATTGCTTAGAGCAGTGATGAGGACCATCTTTCCTCTCATTCCCACTAACCTTTCCTACCCAGTTGGCTTCCCCCAGACAGAAAGAGCTCCAGATGCGACCAATGACATGTGACTGCTTCTCTTCAGAAGTCACACTCGTTATTGTGAAATACTTCCTTTAAGTTTCTCTCTCTGTAGTTTCCCTTCCAGTTTGTGCTCCTTGTTCTCAGGCATCAGCTTTATGTAATGCTTGCCATATGGTCTAGATTTTCATTTTTAAAGGGACCTCTCTGAAGTTTAGAACCAATCAGCTAGTAACTTCAGGATGGTAGCTCATAGGTTTTATATGTATTGATGCTAGTGCATGCCTGTTAGCTATTCTGAATATCTTTTTTTCACATTGGGTTATAACTAGTATTTAACCCCATGTTATTTCCCTTTGTTTGTTGTAAATTGAGCAAATCAGAAAACACCTTCCTTGGACTTGTATTGGGACATTTTCCAGGATATACCTTGTTCTGAGGGGCATGCTGCCCTGATGTTGGGATACAAGGTAGGTGACCAGGAAAGCCCACCTTTCCTGTAGTGGGCATGTATCACAGTCCCATCATAAGTGGTACAGGTAAAGTACTCCTTTGAGCCTTGGAAGATTGTCTGAATACTTGCTTGAGGCCCAAATCCACATAAGCATTTATGTGTAGAAAACATGCCAAGTATGATTAAAGTGTAAGCTGATTTGGGGGACCCCATTACCCTACATGAATCTCATCTGTGAGAAGTGTTAGGGACAGGTTTTTGAGCTAGATTCCTTGTTTACCTTTACCTTGCTCCCATCCTGTCACCTAGTTTGCCAAGGATTAAAGTAAGTGGAAGTATCTCTTAGTCTGCTGCATATATGCATGCATACATTTGTTTCTTCTAGGGATTAAGGGCTCAGTAAAAACCCTGAATCAGGGGTGCAAATAGGAACCTAAACATTTCTATGATGATGTGCTTAGGAAGGTTATTTCCTAACACAATGTTATCATGCTGTTAACTATTTTTGCAACAGCCTCATTTTACTGCATTGGGCAAAATTTTCTTCTTGTTGTCTAGTTGAGTTACTTTATACCAGCTATTGATTGAGCCTCGGTAATTATTCTCCAGGTTGGCAGGCTGGGAAACCAGTTGACTGAAACTGGTTTTCTCTAGGTTATCTGGAGCAGCCAACTGCAAAGTGTGGTCTTCAAACTTTTTGGGGTTCCCTAGACCATTTCAAGAAGTCTGAGAGTTCAAAACTATGTTCATATTAATACTGAGGTGTTAATTGCCTTTTCATGTGATGACATTTGCACTGTTGGTACAGAAGCAACGGTGGGTAAAATTACTGGTACCTTAGCATAAATCAAGGCAGTGGTACCAAATTATGCTCGTTGTCATTGTATTTTTTACCATCATATATGTGAAAAAAAAATGTCAGTTTTACTTAAGCATGTTTTTGATGAAGCAGTCAAATTGCTAATTATTAAACCTTGATCCTTCAGGTCAGGTCTTTTAATAGTCTGTGCGACAACCTGGTAAGTATACATGAAGCGCTGTCACTGCATACCAATGCTGATCTCAGGGAGAAGATCTTGAGTGATTATTCAAGTTGTGAACTGTACTAGCTGCTGTTTTTTTCCCATAGGACACTATTTTTGCTAGAAAGAACAACTTACACACTATAGGTTATTCAGACTTGAGTACTTGGCAAACATTTTCTTGAAAATGAAAGGAATGAAATCATCACCTCAAGAAAAACAATTAACAATGTTTGTTGCCCACAATGAAATTTGAGCTTTCAAACAAAATAAGAAAAAAATTTTTATCCAGCACTGTGACCTGGACAGCTTCCCTCTGCTTAAAGATTTTCTGATGAGATCAGTGATGATGTTAATAAATGTGATTTTTTTATATATTGTGTAAGATAATATGCCAGTGTTTGAAAGATCTGCATAATCTAGAAAACCAGTATCTTCGAGATGATGAAAGTGTGAATTAGAAAATTAGCCATGGTTAAAAGATCAAAGAGCAAGATCACCAGTGAGTTTTAATGTAATAGAGGATGAAAAATTCAGATCCCATGTTTCAGCTAAGAAATGACTACGTGTTGAGTTTTGGTGTAGTGTCAAAGAAAAACTACCACAATTTTCTGAAGATGTCATTAAAATGCTCCGTCCTTTCCCAACTATGTATCTGTGTGAGGACAGATTTTATACTTCAACCAAAACAATGGGTGACAACAGAGTGAATGCAGAAGTAGATAATCCATCTGTCTTCTGTTAAGCATGACATTACAGAGATTTGCAAAAAAGTAAAATAATGCCATTCTACTCAACAGTTTATTTTTTGGAAAATAGAGTTATTTTTCATTAAAAATCTGTTATTTATATTAACATGTAATATATTTGTTATTTTCAATTAATATTGTACAATTTCTTGGTTTTAATTTGTAAGACAGTAGATATCAGGAGACATAATTCACATAAGCAAAAGCTATTTGGGATCTTCAATAATTAACAAATCTATAAAGGGGTCCTGAGACCAAAAAGTGTCTCATTTGGAGCATAAACAGAACTACAGAGATTTGCAAGGCTTATTTCTCCTCCCACCCCACTCCTCTACCTTCCCATAATTAAGACTTTGCAGTCCATGGAATTGATTTTGTGATACTCATATGATTTGGTGTCATCCCAGGTTGGGGTCATTGATTAAAAAGAGTATTTTAGTCAATTGCCTATAATCTGATATTTTGGAGCTGATAGGACCTTGGAAAGTATGTTGTTCTAGTCCATTCTCCTCACTCTACAGATGAGACAAGAGGCCCAGAGAATGGAAGGGAATTGTCATATGGAATTAGTGGCAGAGCCAGGGCTAGAGGCACCTGCTCTCCCATGAAACCAAGGATTCTGTGGGGCAGTTGGGTTTGGTACAGTGCTTATCTTTGTCTTTTAGTGGATTGAACATTTGCCAGAATAGAAATTTGGCTGACCTATCATTCTGCCCATAACCTCCTGTTCGCTGGCTGCTGATAATGAAGGAGTCACCCCTGGACCCTTGCAGTCCAGTCCTTAAGCTGTTTCCTCAGCATAGTCCTGAAGAGCACTCAGCCTCTTCTCTATAGACTTGAAGCAATTTCTTTGATCTTTCCTGATAAGCTTGCGGACAGTAGGAAATTCAAGAGGTGATTTTCCTGGAGGTAGAAGTAGAAAGGTTACCAAGAGTAAAATTCCTTTCCAGAGGATACACTTGAGTCTTAATTTGGTCTTTCTAAGTAGATTTGAAGAAATGTGTGTAAGCATCATTTAGAAGGGAATTAGGTTATTTGGGCAGAAGAATTTCCAGACAGTGACAGGGGCCAAATCCTGAGTGAGTCTGATGTGGGGCAAAGCCATACCATATTTGACGTGTTCCACAAAACCAACTCACTCCACTTAGGTGGCCACAAAACTGACTAACTCCTCAGTGTTGGTGCCCCACATTGCTCTGTTGGTGCGTTTCCAGGCACTTCTTCCCCATCGACACACTTACAAACCCTGTTTGTCTTGCTGGGCTCTGTGCAGGCCTCCTCACTTGGAGCCCTCACCTGCCTCCCCTTCCTGGGCACTGTTCCTGTTTCTTTCAGAACCAGAGCTTTCTACTTTAGGTGGTTATTTACATGTCCGCCTTATGTTCATTGAGACATTAATAGTTTCTAGAGACTGAGGTCCATATCTGTTTCTTACTTATTTCCACCACTGATTGACACATGATAATATTCGCTGAGTGAAAAAATGAATGAGAAATTGTGACAGGCTTTAGAGTTGCACCTTGAGGGAGACAGTCTGTACAATAGGGAAGGGAAAAATCTGTTCTTAAAGCAGAAGGATAAATTCTGAAGAGGGCTACTCCAATCCTAGAACTGTATTGCATTTGACTTTTTTTTTTTAATGCAAAATTATGTCAGGGACTTCTGGCCTACTGAGCTATTGCATGACTTTTACTCTGTTCACTTTCCATAAAACTTTCTGTTAAAGGTTTTAGGCTTCTATTTTTTATTTCCTGTGTTCTCTCACACCATTATCTGTCCTTCACAGTTAAGCTTGTCATCCTCTCTTACAGTAAGAGATCTAATTCTTTACAGTGAACAAGTCTATGGTGAAAACCAGGCCCAAATACACTAGGAAAGGATGGAGTGCCTAGACAGAGCCACACTCTCTCTCTGGTCTAATCTTCGAGAAAGAGAAGGTTCTCAGACATCTCTGGGGTCACACTGCCTGGTTTGAATCTTGGTTCTGTTCTTTACCAGGTATATGACTTTGAGCAAGTTTCTTCCTCATCCATAAAATAAAGTTACTACATGTCTCATAGAGATGTCGTGGAAATTGATTGAGCTGATACGTGAAGGCAGCTAAGCACTTGATGAATGTTAGCTCTCATTAACATGCCTATGTCTACCTTCTTCTCGTTTCAGATGGTTCCAGACCTTGATCCACCTGTTAAAAGGCAACATTGGCACAGGACTGCTCGGGCTGCCCCTGGCAGTGAAAAATGCAGGCATCTTGGTAAGAGTCTGCCTTGATGAAGGGAATTATCATGACAAATTTCTGGAGATAGTGTTTTGGTTTTTTTTTTTTTTTAGATATTGCTCCATTTAAAGCATTGTAAAATGGGAAGCCTTTAAAAAAATTTAGCTGAGAAAAAGCAAAATTCAGATGTTCATTTGTCTTAAGATATTTATTGAGGGCCTTCTATGTGCCGAGCAGTTCTAGGCTCTTGGAATATTATCAGTGAACAAAACAACTAAAGATTCCTACCTTCATGGAGCTTACTTTATGGCAGGGAGGATGTACTTAAAATGTCTCAGGCTGTTTCTATTAATAATGTTAACTAATGAATTAGTAATAGGAGTCTGTCTATTTTCTATACAGTCCTCTCATACCTTACCTCTCAATGGTCATCTCTGAGAATCTCACCTCCTATAGACTGTCCAAAGCCATTCTGGTTTCTTTGAGAGTTGGAGATAGCTCAGAGATATGGATTGTCTATAGCTAAGGGCTGTTTTCTATATCTAGTACTACTTTAGAAATAACTTTTGGCCTCCCCTTTACACCCCTCAACCCATTCTGCTTCTCAGAGAGTGACAGCAGCCTTCTGTTTTGCTGATTGGCAACAGTCTTAGGTTAGCCTTACCTTGTGTCATTCTTCACCACAAGATGAATTCTCTCAAAGACATGCTAAGGTTCAGATGGTGTCCATCTCACCGAGCTAATCACCACGATCACATTTATGTTTCTAATGCTGTGCAAGAAGTTCTGTCACTGGAAAGTGCCTTAGTCGCGTTTTGATCACTTGTAAATCTAGTTTCAGTTGGCTCACTCCTAATTCTACCTGCTTGTCTCTCCCTCTACTTGCTCACAACATCTTCCCCCAGATGGGTCCCCTCAGCCTGCTGGTGCTGGGCATCATAGCTGTGCACTGCATGAGTATCCTGGTGAAATGTGCTCGCCACTTCTGCCAAAGGTGAGAGCCCTCTAAGCCACCTCTTGAGTGACAGATTTCCTGAAAGTGAGCACTTACACAGTTCACTCTAAATTTTTGATGCTAGCTGAAGATGAGCGCTGATTAGCACAGCATACCTTTTCCTGTTATTTTTGTGTTCATTTTCATCATGTATTATCATGTATTATCTGTCAAATTTACTTATGTCAGTGGATAGCATATTCTAATTTTATGTTTTGTAATATTTTCCCATTAAAATGATTCTACTAAATGGTTGTTAATTATAATGAAAGTAACTGTCCCATTGACTTAACACTTCTGATCCTTGAAAGCATTCCATCCAGGACACAGTGGTGTTTCCAGAGTGACAGGGACCTGGCCCAGGTCTCAGTGAGCTACATTTGTTCTATCATTGTCTAACACACACACTTTGCCCTTTCTCTCTCTCTCCTCTCCTCCCAGACTGAACAAGCCATTTGTGGACTATGGGGAGACAGTGATGTATGGACTGGAATCTACCTCCAGCTCCTGGCTCCGGAACCATGCACACTGGGGAAGGTAACTGGTTTCCTTTCTCATTGCTGCTGTGGTCTCCCAGTGTGGAGGCCTTCATATGGGGGTGAGATATGGGAGACAGTGTAAATAGTGGAAAGAGCTTCATTTGGGTCATTGGACTTGTTCTAACTCAGCTTGTCAGTGACCTTGGGCTGTGAGTCCTCCCTTCTCTGGGCCTCAGTTTCCTCATTGGTAAATGTGGGGTCTGGACTGAAAGATCTTTATCGTCTGTTGTAGCTTTAACAGTGCATGATCAGTGATTATATTTTATTCCTTCATTTGTTCAACAAATATATTTATGTGCTCTCATAAGTGGTACAAAACAATTCTAGGTATAGGAAGGGGAGAATTCCTTGAGGTAAATTATGTGGTCCCAGTCCTCCAGAGGGTTATATATAGTCTTTCTAAAGAGAAAGGTGCATGGGAAGCTTGTGAACAGAGCTCAGGAATAGTATAAACCAGGAGGAAGAGAGTGTCCTGAGCTAGATCTATATCTTAGGCACTCAGAGGGGAGGGGCTTTCAAGATTCTCTTCTTTACTGTGCCAGATAAGAAGTACATATGATAGATGATTTAAGGGCAGAGCACAGGACAGGAGAAAGAAGGCTTCAAGGAGGTGAGGTGAGGTGAGGTAAGCTGTGAGGTGGGCTAGAGAGAGAACAAATGGGTTCATTAAGGAAGGAGACATTTCAGGAGATGAGAGTATTTGGAAATTTCTCCTTAAGGTAACTTATAAGATACCTGAAGGAAAATACTCTTTTTGTTTTCTATTTGAGAAAACAGTATCTGATTTAGATGTATAGAATCGATAGACTCAACAGCTGAATCCCTTTTTTAAAAAAAAAATTGAAATACATTGTTCTCCAGAAAAACTACTTTTTGTGATCATAAGAAGACTTTCACCTTCACTTAATTGTCTTCCTCCTGTGATGTGGGTTTATGTGATTCTTTTTCTGATTGAGAGAAGCCATTCAAGTAACTACCATTTGTTAGTTGGTTGCTTGGTTGTTTGATTTTTCCCTCCATCCATCCCCCTGCTTCTCTCTTCTTTCTTTCTCTCTCTCTCCTCCTCTCTCCCTCTCTCCCTATGGCACCCACTGCCTCCTTCCCTTCTATCCTTTAATAAGATTAATGCATGCTCATGGTAAAAAAAAATTTTTTTGAACAAGTAGAAGGACATAAAGTGAGAAGTAAAAGTGTATACTGGTCACAGTTGCATGAATATACTTTTTGAATTTCTGTATATATACAACCATATATGTGTTCTTAAAATTTTTTTAAAATACAAATTGACCATACTATGCATACTGTTTGGGAACTTATTTTTACCATTAAAGGTTTTTGTGATTTCTCTATCAGCACATATAGCTTTAACATATGCTTTTTATGTTCTGCATACTGTTCCATTTAAGAATGGTCTGTAATTATTTTCCTTTTGATGACCCTTTAGGTTATTACCAGCTGTTGTTGTTGTAACAGTGCTTCAACCAGCAGTCTGTTTGGGTACATCTATTTCCATGTGCTTGTGTGAGAATATAGGTTGGTTCTGGGATCCAAGTTATATATAGAAAGAGATTGTGAAGGGGTCCACTTCCTGGGCTTTTATGCTGAGGGTTTCTATAGCTTTAGAACAAATGGCGTGAGATGGGACTGGTGGTCCATGGGGAGAGGGAGGCTCAAGGGGCACACAGCGGTCCTGGTGTTTGTGCTCTACTCTGGCCATTACAATCTTGGACTTGTCTGACCTGCAGCATTCCAAATAAGCCAGGAAGGGGACTTCAGAAATCACTCAGATAGCACCTCCTTTGCCTTCCCTCTAAGCTCCAGACTGGTGGCACCTAGCATAGTTTCTCTTCTCACCAGGGCACACTCCTTCTTGTCACTTGATGGGAAGAGTCTGTGATGATTGGGACAGAAGCACTGTTCAAACACCCATCTCTCTGAGATTTTCGCTTTTTATTATCATGATCTTTGTATTTCTTCCTTCTTCACCTTCAGGCACATCGTGGACTTTTTCCTGATTGTCACGCAGTTGGGATTCTGCTGTGTCTACTTTGTCTTTCTGGCTGACAACTTTAAACAGGTAGGGCCCTGGTAAGACAGAGAGAATGGCCAGAGATGAGAGGACTTTCTGTTTAGGATTCCTTCCAAACCAGTTTTGTTCAACAAAAGAATTAAGTTTCTTTACATAGAACAGTATCGTTTATTTGATTTTATCTAAAGACCTAGGACATTGAGAAACCTCAAGATGTCTTGTCCGTTCTCCTATTTTTAGGTACGATATGATCAAACTCATCTAAACAATTAGTTTCTGTGATAATTATGAAGATCTCCAAAGATGGTCCACTTACCACAGACTTCTGTATGACCTTGGTCACCCACTGAACCTTTAGTCAGGAACCCCTTCTGGTGGGAGGGCCAATGGCCTTTGTGTTTTGAGAAGCTTTTTCTGTTTCTTGTCTTCCCCTCATTCTAGGTGATAGAAGCAGCTAATATGACCACTAACAACTGCCACAGCAATGAGACGGTGATTTTGACACCCACCATGGACTCGAGACTCTACATGCTCACCTTCCTGCCCTTCCTGGTGCTGCTGGTTTTCGTCAGGAATCTCAGGGTCCTTTCCATCTTCTCCCTGTTGGCCAACATCACCATGATGGTCAGTCTGGTCATGATCTATCAGTTTATTGTTCAGGTATGAGCCCTGGCTTCCTCTTCCACCTATTAAATAATCAAAGAAACAAACAACACAAATAAGTAGCATGTGAATAGGAATATGTTACTTATCTGTGGTATATTTAGATTAGGGCTTCTCAACTTTGGCACTATTGACATTTTATGCCAGATAACTCTTTGTCATGGGGGCTGTCCTATGCATTGTGGGATATTTAGCAGCCTCCCTGGTCTCTACCCACTAGGTACTAGTAGCTACCCCCATTCCCACAGTGTAACAAAAATGTCTCCAAATGTTGCCAAATATCCCTGGGGGGCAAAATCACCACCCTTGAGTTCACCAATTTAGACTTTTTCCCAATTAGACAGTTAATACATGATCATTGTATAAGATTGAAAAATAGAGAAAAATATTAAAATGAAAATAAAAATCAACTTTTCTAACCTATATTTAGATAAAATAATTTCTTACCAGTCCAGTTTTATATTTATTTGTCACAATTATAAATTATTGTTCCACCTTGCACAGCCCACGTGGGCAGGTCTAGAGGGCATCTATATAGATGGGTAGAAGATCAGGCTGAGAAAATGTGTCCTTAAACACCATGGCTGTTTGTGGATAAGACAATACTTTTTGCCAAAACTTGAGAAAAGAAAAAGAGTGAAAGCAGGGGGAAAAAAGCATAACTTTAAAAAAAAAGGTATTTGAATTTAATTTCCCAAATAACTCATGCATACACACTTATTAAAATGCAGGCAACCAAGTAACTTTTGAACACCAACCACATCCCACCCTGCATTTCCTCCTCAAGGACCTACTGGGTGTGATTGGTATCTTTCTAAGTTCTATGAGTACATTACACACTATATTAATATGGAAAGAAATATAAAACAAATATATATATATATATATATATATATATATATATATATATATATTTTAACACAATTTAAAAAATTATATGTAGTTTTCATCCATCATGCTTTTTTTCCCCTCGACAGTGTCTCACAGAGCTTTCCAGGTCGATACCGCTGGTGTTACCTCATTCTTTTTAATGCTACATAGTACCTTAAAGAATAGATGTGCCATAATTTGTTTAAACAGTCTCCAATCAGCAGACCATCAGGTCATTTGTAATTTTTGGTATTGTTTCAGTATTATGACAGTATTATTTTCTTATGCCTTCCTTTTGGTGGTTATAAATAAATATTTTTCCAAGATATTTATCTAGAGGTACACTTGCTGAAGAGTATGTACTTTTGAATTGTTTATATTGTCAAGTTGCTTTTTCTAAAACCTATTTACTGACTTCATATAGACTCCCTTCCATAGTATATAAGTTTCCCACCTTAGCCATTGATTGGATATATCAGTCTTTTTAATTTTGGTCAGTCTGACAGTGAATATTACCTCATTTTCATACTGTGTGCTTAACAGTGACCTAGCTACCCACTGATAATGGTTTCTAGGAAAACAGTGGGGCATAAAAAGTAGGGACATGTTGTACAGAGGAAACGATATAATGAATTTAGATTAGTGAGCATTTACTGTTTTTTTCTTGTTCTAGTGAGTCAGATGGGTGGCAGATATTGACTCTTCCACAGGTGTGCATGCCCCAGTTTTTTTTTTTTTTTTATGGGACTGGAAGGAAGGCCTATTAACGTGCAATGTATCATTTCCAGAGAATTTCTTTCTCTGCCTCTGAAAATTAAGTTAAAACAAAGAAGGTTAAAGAAACTTTTGTTTTAACTTTGTAATTAGAGATCTCCATCGGTGCCTAGGACACACTGCAATGGACATAAAGATGAAGCGAGTGACACACAGCACATTTAATTATAAACCACTACAGGTAACTGGACTGGTGGTTGCCATGATCAGAGGGCTAAGATGAGAATATGGGATCCAACAGTGTCTCTCAGTCACAGCTGAAGGTGGTTTCTGTCCAGAGCACTGTCTATGCAAAGTACAACTTACGCTTTCAGATGAGGCGCCCTGCTGATATTGCGAGAGTGACTCTGAGCTTGCCTCTGGGCTCAGTTAGGAGCTGTGCTATGATTAGGTCATGCTATCTGCCCTAGGTCCAGCATGGAAGAATAGTGGTTTGGTTGTGTGTTAAGTGGCTTCAGTTTGACATTGCATATAGCTGAAAAATGTTCCCTCTTGATCGTTTTTATTGCCGTTGCTGCTGTTACTACTGCCCTGTCTTGGCATTTTGCTCTGTTTACCGTGAGGATACCACTGCTGTCCGATGTACCTGAATCACAAGCATGTATATGATGGAGTTCTTGCTCCTCATGCACATGCTGTCATAGGAAGCCAACCGAGGTCTTCCACCTGAGCAGGTTTCCCATGTCTTTATCATATGGAATAATGAGTGCATAGTTCTGAGCAGAGTGCCTTGCCCAGAGGGGCTCCCAATAAACATTGCATATCCTTAATTCTGAGATGCATTTTTTCATATTTATAGTGTTTCTAAAATTGGAATATATTTTGCAATTCTTAAGTATGTTTAACAGCATTTCTCAAAAAGCTGTCATTATTATAACTGATAGTATTGTAGAATTGAGGAAATATATTGATAGTGAGCTGATTTTAATTTGTATCTTTCTTTTAAAATTCAACATTTTCCATTTAGTTGTTTGAGTTATAAGTCAGTAGCCATCATTAAATATGTAAAATCATAAGTTCTTTCTACTGGTCTCATTACACTACCACACCAGACATGTACCCTGAAATTCCCTCTCTGATACCTCAGCCCGATATGATGTACGAACCTGGGTAATAGTTGTCTGCTAACCACCAGATTGCTCCTCTTTCCAGGAACTGAAGTTACACTGTGACTCAGGAATAATTATAGGGCACGGCACATTCACTGTCATCTCATCGTAGAGCAAACATATTTATTAGTCTGTCTTCATTCTAGGTACTGAAATGCTTCTTATAAAGAGGTCTGATTTCTTATTTTAGGGAGTCAGAAAAAAGTATTTTTTAAATTCTTTTTATTTTAGGGAGACCATATATATTTACTTAGAAACCTTTCAATGAGAAGAAGCCTATTATAGAAATTAATAGTAGATCTTCTTTTGTTCACTAATACTATTTTGTCATACTGTTAGAATATGCCCATATTTATCTAAATACCTTTATAGTTTAAATCAGTTTTGAAATATTATAAAAGGCTATTGAAATCCAATTCTTATTTTAATCTAAACAATGTATACGAATGGTTTAAAAAGCCAAATTCTGAACGGACAGCAGCTTCTGCTCTACTCTGTGTCCTATTCCTTCAGTGCCATCCATTACTGGAACTGTTGTCCAGGTAGGACAATAGTAGCTGCACTTCCTTGCTTGTACAGCCTTACATTGTACCTGTAGTTGACAGTTGCCTTGATTTTCATTTTCTTATTTTGTCTCTTTTATCCTTATCTACCTCCCCCCATATCCCCATTCCTTCTGGTAACCACTAATCCACTGTTCATGTCTATGAGTCTCTGTTTGTCATGTTTGTTTGTTGTTTTCAGTTTTATATCCCACATAGGAGTGATATCATGTAGTTTTAGCTTTTTCTGTCTAATTTCCCTTAGCATGATTCCCTTGGCATATTGTCCAAAATGGCAGTATTTTATCTTTTCTTATGGCTGGGTAATATTCCATTGTATATATGTACCACATGTTCTTTATCCAATCATTTGTCATAGTTGCCTATTTTTTAAATGTTCTTTTAGGTATTTTTTTCCAAATGTTCCAATATTCCTGTCATGTGCCTATCAATAATATTTTCCAAGTATTCAAACTCATTCACAAGAATTTAAAAAAGAGAAAGAAAGAGAAAAGAAGAAAAGTAGAGAAAAGAGAAAGAGCTTATCTAAAAATTTACCACCTTCCCTTCCACCTTTATCTGTGTGGAGTATTTATGTAGGTATATTATAGCAAGTATGGAAATTTAGATTTTATTTATTTTTTTACTATTATTTTATAAGCAGTTTTTCATGTGCTATTTAGTTATTTCAATTTTTGTTTTTTAAATAGTTTATGATATTCTGTGATACAGTTGATATGCATGCATTAAACTAAATGTTCACTTGTTTGAGAACTTTTTGGTTGTTTTAGTTATTAATAAATAGCTTTGCTCAACTCTTTCCATATTTTTATTTTTTTCTACTAGGATTAAGTTTCTGGGGATGGGATTATCTAGAGAAAGAATGTGACTATTTTTATGTAAGCGCCAGCATTTGAGTTTTTTTTAATGATACATTGGACTAGTCTCTCCCCAAAGCAAATAGGATTTTCTCAGACAGAAGGGAAAAAAATACAAAGGCTAATTGTTCCCAGATCATCTGTTAGGTTTCAGACTTTCTCTCTTCACAGAATCTTGGATTTAGGAAAAAATATGACCCGATGTTGGGGTTCAAGTCTTGAATCTTTGTATAGCCATTGCTTTGTTTTATTTTCTCTCTTTCAGAGGATTCCAAATCCTAGCCACCTCCCATTGGTGGCACCCTGGAAGACCTACCCTCTGTTCTTTGGCACGGCCATTTTTGCATTTGAAGGCATTGGAATGGTAAGAGTTGCATGGTGATTCTGGGGTGCCCTTGGTGTCCTTGAGAAATGCTGAAGAAATACTGTTAGAAGTGATCTTCTGAGTCTTATTGGTTAGTTTAGTGAACAGTATTTCAGGGATTCCACTAAAGTTTCCCAGCTCCGACTTTTGAAAATAAATTGTATGTAATTAGAGAATGTTTACATTCAAACTACCTTTTTACACGTTCATCTTCTGTGTATTCAGTAAGCAATAGAACATCACCATTAGGAATGCAGGGTCTAGATTTAGACTGACTGGGTGAGTCCTCTTGCCAAAGAGTAGCTGTGTGACCTTGTACAAGGACTTAACATCTCTGAGCCTTTATTTGCTTTGGAAAAGTGAGCTTAATGATTAGCAGTTGTTAGGGTTAAATGAGATATATGTAAAGTACTTTGTACAGTCCCTGACATATGATGAGCCTTAAATTTTATTTTTATTAATAATACTGGTGATTTTATTATTAGATCAGTAAATGTACGAGTAATTTCTCTGCCTTAGATCATTGATGTGCTGTATTATCTTTGTGTAAATAAGTAGCCTTCACTCCTAGCTCAGCTTTCCCCCATCATTTCTGCGATTTCACCAGATCTGCCACTCAGTTGTACCTAATTTTATTTTTATTTTTATTTTACATGATAAAGGTCTAGAATTCTCTGAAGAAAATTTTTAGCTCTGCTGGCCAAGGTTTGGAAATGGAAAGACACTTCTCTTTTCATGGAATATCTTTTTGTCCCCATTTGATTTTTCTGTCACCTTATACACTCTTAAGAAAAACCTAGCAGCCTGACAATTTTTTTTCAAAATACTAAGGAATTCATGTGAAATGTGTTGACAATGTGTTAATAAGGCTTTAACATCATGGGGGAGGCTTTCTGAGTGATCATGTGTAGGTTGTTGTCTTGTGGTTGTAAACCTTTCTCTGTGCTCTTTCTTGGGGCTTCTCATTTTGCAGGAAGAATATCTCACCTTGATTCACAAACACCAGTGATTTCCCTGTTGCTGGGGAAGAGGCCTGAGCGGGCCCGTATTGCGGCAGTGAGGAAGAGTTCCCAAGTACTTGAGACTGGAAAGAAGAGGTTGAATAAGTGTGGAAAGATGCCCAGACACCCTGGGTTCTCAGGGAGTGTTGCACTAAGTTTATCAGTTTTCCCTAACAGCACAGTATAGAAGTTGTTCTTTGTTTCATTTCATTAGCCAAGGCTTGGATATTGAGTCACTTAGTCTGTAATCATTATCTCTTCAAGATTTCTGCTTTCTATTTTTATAGCAGAGAGAACTGTGCTATTTTGACTCTTAGTTTGGATTTGGGGGATGTTGAGCATGTCTGGGTAAAGTGGCACTGTTCTGTGTTTGCATGGGTGACCCAGGCTTGGCAGACATGGAGGAGATGGGTTCCCTGCCTTTTCCATGGGGGGAAACTGAAGGAAAATTTACTGTTTCTTACTGGATGTCGATCAATGGTAGCTTGAGACCCTTGAGCTGGTGGGGAGGCAGGTTGCTGAAGGCCAGCTGTAAATGCAGTGCTCCGGAACCCTTAGAGCACCAGGCTTTAGATCATGGTATCTGCCGGGATGTGTCTGACACAGACCTGCTCTGCCTCATGGTCACAGGTGCTTAAGGAAAATGAGTGTAATGACAAGATTGAAGATGGTTTGTAGTCATTGCCCTGTGTTGTTTTTCCTGGTCAGCCATGCCAGATGTAGTTGATGGCAGATTGTAAGATTGTCACGGTCACACCTGCTGTTTTCCCCATTCCTAAATGAACCCATCTTCCTAGCTTTTCCTTTGCTTCAGCTAAAGTTAAAGAATGTCCTCTATTGTGAGGGAGGAGGCGGCAAGGGTCAATGGTTTGAAATAGGAGTCTGAAAACTGGGATTTGTCATACATCTCCGTGATCCTGAATCTCTAAGATCCTCTAATAAGTCATGCTACCGCCACTATCTTGTTTTCTAACTTGGAGGTTTAACTTATCACTGCTGGTGCCTGCCCCCTTTGAGAAAAGGCAACAGTTTCTGGGACTAGAGTGGCAGTTTGTATTCTTTGGACAGTTTATCAGAGCTGTGCTCTCAGGTGAGGTACAGCTGGCCTGTGCCACCACCAGCACCTATTCCAGGTGGGCATGATGCAAAAGGACCTGCTGGTTGCCAGGCAGCTGCATTCAAAAGTCCAGGAGCACTCCCAGCCTACAGGGATCTTATAGCAGGACGCAAAGCACTGGACTGGACTGGAAGTCCTTGGTTCCATTCCTGCCCGTTCTTCCCATTCAGTACTTGCCAGTTAGACAGTGGACGCTAGGTCTCCTTAAGGTTTGTGAGTAGAACTTCTGAGGAAACAGCTTACATTTATTTGTCTGTCAAATAAAGGATGAGTTTTGGGGAATTCTGGAAATAAGAAGGTATTTTTTTCTGAGAATATTACTTTTTTTTTTTTTTTTGGCCATTAATGTTGCTTTTTTTCAATCTTTTCTTTTCTCTCTCACTATTCTCATAGGTTCTGCCCCTTGAAAATAAAATGAAGGATCCCCGGAAATTTCCACTCATCCTATATGTGGGAATGGCTATCATCACTACCCTCTACATCAGCCTGGGGTGTCTGGGGTACCTGCAGTTTGGAGCTGATATCCAAGGCAGCATAACTCTCAACCTGCCCAACTGCTGGTATGTGAGAGAGGATGGAAGCCTGGGAACATTGAATATTATTTTTAGCAAATGGGTCAGAATGTGAAGTCTTCCTGCTACCTACCTTTGAAATCAGCCTGCTTCAAAAAAAATTCACTTTAGGCCACTGCTGCCACCCTCTCCTCTGCTTGCCCCCAGACTAGCACCATTCCTCCTTGGCTACCCACCACACTTTTTGACCCATCTTTCTGCCTGAATCTTACTTTTTCTCTAGATCTGTGCCCCGCTGGTTACCCGTGTGAGCCACCTAACACTCAGTCCTCAGTCTGGTGGGTCATGCATATGCCTATTGAAAACTCCTCAAAATCTTCCCCTTTCTCTCCTTAATGTGCCCGTCAGGCCTTTCAGGCTCTATCTAGCCCTACCCCGACCTAATTCATGCTTAGTGAGGAGGACTCAGTCCAGGAGTTGCTCTTTTTGAGAAACTTTCTCTGATGCTCACCGACTGCAACTTCAAGTCTAAGTCAGATGCTCCTTCTCTCTGCTCCCACAGGACCCCATTAGGATCCAATTTTAATTCTTATCCCATTATGTTGTAATTGTCCATTTACCTGTACTGTGATCTCCCTACACTGTGAGCTCATAGGGCAGCAGCATCCAGTTTTCTATTTTCTCTCAGCACCTGGCTCTTGATTATTACCAAGTGAATGGTTTTTGGACAAAAAGGAGAAATAAATGCTGAGACTGAGGCAGTTTGTAAATGAGGCGATGTTATTAGGAAGCAGCTGGTTATAGAAGACAAAGGTGATCTGCCACATCCTAGCTCTGTGGACTTGGACAAATCACAGCTTCTCGCTGCCTCAGTTTCCTCTTAAGAACCAGGAATAGTCATTTTTTCCTGCCAGGATTGTCATGAAGATCAAATGATATGCATGACAGAAATCTCTGTAATAGTGCGATTGATAAATAGGATGCTGCCCTGAGCTTTGTTCTTTGTTTGGATGAGGAATTCCTATGGAGGTATATGCTGAATGGATTGGTTGATCAGCTCCTTATATACCATTTCCCCCTGGAAATCTAAGCTCCGAAGGGCCAAGTATCTAGACCATTTACCTTAAACCATTCTGTATAGATGGGTAGAGAGAAGGGCGCATATGCTTGGTTTCCAGCTTCTGCTGTGCCTCTCCCATGTGATCATCGACTTTGTGTGCAGGTGGGTGGAGGCCTCTAACCCTGGACCAAGTGTTTTTGGGAGCCTTTCTGTATCTCACTTTCCTCAACTCTCAGGTGCTATATTGTAGGGAAACACTGAGGCATATTGAAACACTTCCTTAAAAGGTAGGTGTCACAGGATGTATCCTAAGCAACAATTGTGTTTTGAAGAATAAAATTTCATGCGAAGAACAGCTGTGGCTAGACACTTGCTGAGTGCCCTGGGGATCAGAATCACCTTTCAGGACAGCACGGTTGATCTGCCTATATGTATTTTGTAGAGCTCTGATTGGGTGAGGCATTTTGCAAGGACAGACTGAGAAGATTTAGAAAAATGTTTATTCACTAATGTTGTCAGTGTTTAGCCCAGAACACACTACTCAGCAGGAATCTGGGGACTAAGTTTGTTGTATGGCCATTCAAGTGGTAGACCTGAAATAGGCAATTGTTTTCAGAAAGTCTCTTTCTCTTTCCCTCTGATGCTTGCTTTTAAATTTCTAAGTGTTTGTGCCTATCAAGAGCCAGGTAGGTAGCTTAGCATAACAAGAAACATAGATCAGGAGCAGCAGAAGCAGCACACATAATCTGAATGTATAGATGAGCATCTGTTTTCTTTCTTCTGTTATTCCAAACCCAGCTGCTCTAATCTTTCTCCATGTGGGTGTGATTAATTTGGCCAACTCTGTAGGTAACTGTCTTGATTTGAGACTTCCCATCATTCCAGAAGGCTTTGCTGCTGTACTGAGTTTAATTATAGAGCCACCAGCTGATTTTTCCAAAGAGTTTTTATCATCTATTCTTGGAGCAAGTAAGACCTTTTGTCAAATTCAGTCTCCCCCAGGGTGTTCTCCTGCTTATTGCAGAAGAACAACTTGTAGGTATTAAGTTCAACCACAGAGAAATTCAGTGCACATCATATACAATATAATCACCACTTTTAAATAAATTTCCAGCAAGGAAGGGAGGCCAGTGTTTCTTGCTGCTTAACACTTGAGGGTCTTGTTTGGCGCAGAGCTTTCCTTAGGTGCAAGGTGGCCTTCCTTTTAATGACCCTGTCTGATCCATATGTACTTCAGAGCCTCTTTTCCTACTCTGCACAGTACTAGGCATGGGAGAAGATAGAGATATCCAGTGGTGAGTTAATAGTCTCCCTGAGAAGCTGCACATGGAGTGGTGGTAGGAAGATGGCTATAGAATTCTGCTTCTGCCTGTTGGTCCTGTGTGGTCATCATCTGATTCCGGGGAGTTCTGAGTTGTCTGAGTTGAAATTACATTTCAATTGCATTTTTAATTGTTTTTATTTTTGAAAGGATATATGCCCCTGGTACATATTCCAAATGTTCAAAGGATATACAGAAAATGTTAAATTTTCATTCACCTCCCCAGTCCCCAGTTCTACAGTTTCCATTTCAGAGGCAACCACATTAACTAGTTTCTTCTGTTTCTTTCTGGAGATGTTTAGTGTATTTAAGAATGTCACATATATACATGTGAGGGGTAAGTTTTTTCTTTTTTAGAAAAATTGTAGCACACCGTAGACACTGTACTGCTTCATGCTTTTTTTCAGTTAATAGTATATCATAAAGCTAGTTCCATGTCAGCATTTGGAGTTCTGCCCCACTTTTTTAACTGCTAAATGGAGATTTATTTAACCAGTTCCTCACTGATTAATATTTAAACTCTTTTCAGTCTTTTGTACTTAAATAATGCTGCAGTGACATATTTTGAATATAAGTTTTTGTGCCCATGTACTAGTATATCTGCAAAATAAATTGTTAGACATGAAGTTGCTGGGTCCAAAGGACATTTGTAACTTGGATAGATGTGGCCAAACTGCAAGAGGACCATTTTGCATTCTCCCTGCTAGTGTGTGAGCATGCAGAGCAGGCTTTTGAACATATCTGGGCTACCTCTGCAGGCTGTACCAGTCGGTGAAGCTGCTCTACTCCATCGGCATCTTCTTCACCTACGCCCTCCAGTTCTACGTTCCAGCTGAGATCATCATCCCCTTCTTCGTGTCCCGTGTGCCCGAGCATTGGGAGCTGGTGGTGGACCTGTTCGTGCGCACCCTGCTGGTCTGCCTGACGTGTGAGTAGAGTACAAGAGAATTATTGCCTTTGTTTGTTTTTTTCTCAAAGGGCACCCAGTCCTCAGGGCTTTCATGAAGGGAGAGCTTGAGTTATAGTGAAATTGCCAGTGCTGAGTGAACAGGAAGCTTGGCACGCTGTCTGTTTCAGAGTTGAAGCATGTCCAGGTGCTGAAGTGAATTGATGACATACGTATTCTAAAGGACATGGGAATGGGGACCATCATTTATTTATTGGTATGATATGAAATGCTACAGAAGTAGTCAAAAGTCATAGTAAAGACATAATTATTATTCCGTATAAAATATGGTAAAAGCCTAAAAGAGCCATTTATCCATGTTCACAATGAGTATAGATTACTTTGATAGGGGTACATGTTTATTGTTTTTTTTTTTAAATAATCATTTTTGCCATTTGACAGTCTATTCTTTAGATTTCATTTTGAGGCTGCAGGTTACTCTTCTAGACATTTTTGGATATCAGTCTACATAAACATGTTTCTTAGAAATTTTTCTGTTGATTAACCAGGTGTTTGATTTATCACTTTGTGTTTAATTTTTCTTTCCTGGACCACACACCCAGGGGTATGAATTAAGATAAAAGATGTCACCATATTTGTTGTTGGTTGAAACTAGTATTTAAAACATAAAAATAAATTCCTATTTTCCTCAGATTATGTGGATTGATACATAGAGAACCCCAAATGAACTGATATATACTGTCTAAATTACTGTGAGATTTGTAATTGCTTTCCAAATTGAAATGCTTGAATCATATGCTTCTTTTTTGGGCAATATTTGGCTTTTTATTTTATTTTTAAAAATTTTATTCTTTTGGGATAAGACATCTTGCTTATTAGATTGAGACTTCCCTAGAAATTTTTTTATTATTCATCTGTCTTCAGAATAAATATAGTCTCTATAATTTTTTCATTGAACCAGAATTTGAGTGTTTAGGGACGAAATATATGAATGTTGGCTGGTTTTCACTCAGTATACGAAATCAGAAATGATTTTATTGTTTGGCCATTAGCAAGAGAAGGGCAGGCAAGAGACTATCCACCCTTCTTAGCCACCCAAGTAAAATGAGGGGAACAGAATGGAGTCCTCAGGGAACAGACTAGTGCTTCTCCCAGAGTGGACCTCCTCAAGCCACCTGCAATTCTTTCTTATGTTACTTCAAGGATAGTGGGTGGAACCTTAACATCCTAGATTTCTGTGGAAAGAACTCATTGGAGCTATGGAACTAAAGGCCTTTCCATGACTTTCTGATTTAATTTTGGATAGCACTTCTTCTGAGGATTTATTACTGGGTGGTTCTGGGTAGGAGTCGGGCAAAGAGTGGACACCTTGAATTTTCCAGCCCTAGATAGATTTTGGCAATCAAGAATCTGACTGCTTGATCATAGCCTTTATTTGGGAGACCTTCAGTCCTCTTCTAGTTCAGCCTGTAGAACCAGCCCACTAGCTGCTAATTCTGGGCCCAAGTCTGCCTACAGGCCACTGCTGCCCCAGAGCTGCTGCAAAGGAACGAAGGTGATGCATCTTGCTTTTCCAGTAAATTTCCTTAATATGTGCTGATAAGATGCTCGGACTCTAGATTTTGCCTGTCTTCTGCCAGCAACTCTTGATGCTTTGATTCAGATGCATATGTTTCTTCCATGGATGGATTAGTTCTGAGTTTTGAGGAGATGGATTCCACATGCAGGTGTTCATAGTGTTAACTCTCAAGGCTCTAGTTCTTGGATCCAAAGGTATTGGGAGAAAGGATGGGGTTCACATAATTGGCTTTGTTTCAGAGTAGTACCTCCAGAAAAACTAGGTCTATCTAGGTAAAATGTGCTGTCACTGCCTAGATAGCAGCTTCTCTCAGCCTGAAAAGCTGGGGCATAGATGCGGGGCCTGATTACTCTCACAGCTCCATTTCTTTCTGAATCCTGGCTTTAGCTTCCAGTAGCATATGTCTTGCTTCCTGCCAGATCTTTTTCCTTTGCACCCCGCAGGAGCCACCAGTCTCTGATTCATAGACCCCATGCTGTCCTTAGTTGCCCTTGGTTTTTGCTTCAGTTTTTCTGGCTCTGTCTGGATCTCACCTCCCTTCTACAGCATGATGCTCAAAGGATTTGTGCTGCTTTTGATCTTCAAGTGCATTCAGTTGTTTTTCCCTTCTCCTGTGATCTCCTGTGATTTAGCATTGCATTGTTATCCTCTTAAAGGACGCAGCCCCTTCATCTCTGAGCACTCTGACTTCTCCAGCCTTTCCCTGGAGACTGAAGTAATTGTAGGATTTGGGAGAGGCATTTCACTGTAACATCAACTTAAATGTGTTTATGTGAGTTCATTTTTGTTTCTTTGTACTTTCTTTTGCACAAGGTTAATTGGTGTATGATTTTAGAGCTTTGATATAATTGCCTTCAATTATAACCATAAATTTTAATGGCAGCTTGTTTTATTGCTGTTTCTAGTGTTTTCTTGTCTTTTCCCCAACATTTCTCCTCTTCCTCACCCTCCATCCCCAAGGGGAGCAGGGCAATTTAGTTTAGCCTCATTTTTTTTTCCACTTGGAATTCAGCTTTCTCACCACTCTCCCCCATCCTGCAAAGATTGTTTTGTCTACTTTCTGATGCTTAATTTTAGACTATTGGGGAGGAGGAACAGGGAAAATACACGTCAGAGAATGGTGCTCATTTCATTACGATTTCATATGGATCAGTATTTTATTCTAGTCCATATATTTAGAAATGTTGATTCTGCAGGTCATCTGATGCCCAGAGTTTGTGTAGAAGGAGAGGGTGGGAGAGACTGGCTCCATCTGGGGAATCCAGAGGTGTAGGAAGAGTAGTTCCTTTGGATTCCCTGAGGCACTAACCTGTCCTTCAGTGGTTGGCACTAATTTCTGTGGCATTTGCCACATGAAACATTTCACTTCAGTTAGGTATGAGGAGTTCAGAAACCTATTGTTAAAGATGTAATAACACAGAACCGTATCAACTAAGAGACATGTTTAGACTGGAATGCATAGCTTTAAAACATTCCAGCAGCTCGACCTTTAGAACATGAAGCTTTCGAGTCCAAACAGAGTAGATTCCCAGCACCTTCTGGTCTTTCACACATGCAGCTATAATAAAGAAGGGCAGTAGCATAAATTAGCTGTGCCTGTGCCCTGCTCCCAGCAGCCACTCCGAATCTTCGTGAGCCCTCAGTTTCCTCAACTGTAAGATCTGAAGGGTATCTGATCACTAAGGATTCTCTCAAGTCTAAAATTCTGTGATTCTATACAACTACTTTGAGCCTGATTTTAAATTTTTACTAAAATATTGCTCGAAAAAAGAGTTAATATAAACACATTTGAAGAATGTCTAGATCTGGGTTATTGAAGAAGAAATTCCCAATATCCCACCAACTTAACAAAATAATTATTTTTTGGTATTTTATCTTCTATGTTAATCCCCATGGGTACATTTTAAAAATAGTTGCAATCAAAGTATACACATAACTTTGCCTTTTGCATTTTTTTAAATATTACATCATGAATGGATATATATCTTTCATAAATATTTTCATGACTGCATGATATTCCATTATATTGGTGCCTCATATTTACTTAACTACTCCTTTAGTATTGGACATGTCGACTGTTTCCTTTATTTTTGTACTTTTAAAAATTTATACTCCCACTAAATGAAAAATATATATTCTGTAAGACTATAATTAACTTTAAAGGTAGATTTTTAGACAATTAAGAGTAACACAGATGGGCTTCTCCAGCTTTGATCATAATGAAACAGCAGAATGAGCTTCTAGACCTTGGAGCTGCGTCCAATTGGTATATGATTTTAGACCATATTTCTGTAAGTGTGTGTATTTGTTCTCGTAAGTGCTTTCTCTTTTCTTGTGCTTTTTCTGTTACTGGTATAAAACCACAGACTCCAGAATCCCAATCATTTCCTTCTTTGAACATGCTGTTTGCCACAGGTGCTTAGCCGTTGAAAGATTGTATATTTAGTTTCTTAACCCAAAGGGAAGATGTTTAGTAATACCATTGGAGCCCTCTTGACTAATCATGTAGTCCAACTGAGTTGTCTGCAGTCCCTTCTTTCTGTACATGCCGCAGCTAAGCTGCTGCAGAGGGCTCTGGAACTGCCAGCTGGGTGTTTGCTGTCTTGCTCTTTGTATGGGGTGTTCTTTTGTGGTAGAGTGTGGAAAGAGTGGAGAGAGGGTGTTCCTAGTTGGCTGCTTCCTGAGATCATCTCTATCTTATGAGTTTCTCTTTCTAGAGGGCTTTTCCTCTTAGAGTAAAAACAATGAGTGCTAGAAGCAGTTTTAGTTGCTCCCATACTTTTCCTAAATACCTGATTCCTGCCTCTGGAATTAGTTAAAACTAGTTTGCCACATTTTGCATGGTGAAAAAACAGATATCCCCACTGTTGAGCCCTTGGGGCTCTTTATGCTAATTTGGTTTGGTTCTCCTCAGTCTCTTCTCCTACCATATTAGTGGGAGGCTCACTCTTCTTGCCTTTTTCCCCCATTATCTTTCTCTAATGTTAGGCTTTATTTAGGCTTCAGTTGTGGAATCTGGTCCATCTAGGATGGGAAGAGGGCCTGTGGTCCTAGCTTTAAGAGAAAAGTTTTGTTGCATTTAAAAATCTCTATTAAGGATTTTTTTTTTTATTAAGCATACTTATATATCCTTTGTTGAAAAACAAGAACAAGTGTTTAGACTGCTTTTAAATATCATGATAAAGTGGAACATCTCTGTCCAATCTGAGAAAAGATTCTGGTCGCATAAGCTTCTGTTTCTGTTTCCACTTAATTCTTATAGATTGGATGGAGCACACTTAACTCATAACATTAATGCCTATCTGTCCTCCAGGTTCATAATGACAGACTCTTGGTGCTGGGAGTGGCGAGGCAGGTCATTTGACTTGATTCCTCCTAGGTCTTACTGTCCCTGATAACGGCCTCTCTTCTCTTGAGCTGGCTGGATCATTTGTGCAGACCAAAGGTTGACACCAGAGGAATAAGTCACACTCCCTTTAATGGTGCAAAACCAGGTGAGCTAGAAGCTATGTTTTTGACACAACCATGTGTTCCAGGAGAAGAGTCCCGTTGCTCCGCTCGCCACTCTTGAGCAGCCAACAGTGCTTCCCAGCTGACAATGAGTTGAAGTACATATCCTAGAACATATTCCTAAGTGGCTAAAATTCATATTGTATAGTTCCTTAAGATTTTGGGGTTGAGTGAGACTTCAGTGATTATCCAGTATAAGATCGATCACCTATTTCATGAGTAAATGAACTGAGGCTCAGAATGGTGAACTGATTATCCCTGGGTCTCAAGCCTGCTGTTGAGCAGGGACTAGTAATTATATTAGCTAAAATTTTGGAAGCATTTATTGTGTGCTTAGTACTCTACATTCTTTACATGAATGATCTCATTTGACCATCCCTATTTAGCAGAGGGGAAATAAGTCTTAAAGAAATTAAGTAACTGGCTGGTTAGTGGCAGACTTGGGATTGGAGCCTAGGCTCTGAGTTCAGAACCTGTTCTCTCAACTACATTCCTGTATCAGCCTCTCCCTGAGCTTAGTTCTGACTGCTGCTGCCTCAGAGCTGTTTCTACCCTACTACCCACCCAAATTGGAACTTCTGGAGCTATCACTATGAGGTTGACACTGGGCAGATGGAAACCCAGGCCCCCAGAGAAGGAAAATGTCTTATTCTGGATCATGTAGCAAATCAAGTCTTGTTGAACATTAGGTTATCCATGATGAGAATGCCATTTTGTCATTGACTTACAGATACTTTACCTTCAACTTCCTACAGATTCAACCCTGAAGAATATTTGAGAAATATTACCAACTTTGTTGATTTGGAAATAGCTAAGGCTGAAACAGACTAATTTTAACTTGCAGAGCAAGTTAAAAACCTAGGTTTTGTAGACTTTCAGAGGATTTCAGAACAGTGAAGATGTTAATGGCTAATTGCCACCGTGGTTGATTACTAGAAGAAGAAAGGACAGGATTGCCCCACAGCTATGAAATTGTGGCAGGGGCAGATCTGAGACTCAGTACTCAGATCTGGCTTTTTGTTATGCGGCTTCAAAACCCTTGTCTGATTTTCTTTGCAAAACTGAGAGAGGTCAGGCTCACTGTGTACCGGAGTCTCTGCCAAACCATTGTGGTGCCTCCATGGGAAAGCTAACCTGACATCTGACTTCCCCAGTTCTTCGCAGACAGGATCTTTCTTCTAATCAGCTACATCTTCTGTTCTCCCTTCTTCTGCAGGTATTTGTCTGTATTTTCTTGCTCATCAGGTCTATGATGTGACTGTATCAGGAGGCTGTGGTCCTGGATTCTAATCTCAGCTCCGTCACTTTCCATCACAGGCCTCTTTTCACAAGGATAATAATAGTATTGTAGAGTTACAGACCCGTAGAGCTGAGGCAGATTCAGTCCAATGAGTAGTTCCTTTGCATTGCTGTCTATTAAACACGATGTTCTGCCAAGATAAAAGTTTTCTGCATTTGTCCTTCCAGGGCAGTAACCACTAGGCACAGATGGCCGTTGAAATGTGGCCAGTGTGAATGAAGAACTGAATTCATTTACATTTAGAATAGCTAGTGAGTACAGCGTGGGTATGGGCAGCACAGCTTCAGAATAAGTGTGAGATGGGAGACGTGACTCTGCTCCTCCCCTGGTAAACCTTGGTTCCCACGGGCCTCTCCTTTTACCGCAGGGAGTGGTGTTCCTGTTTAAAAGTAAGTGTTTCTCATAAAACCTACCCTGTAAATGCAACCCAGTCTTTTCGTCTGGTGCTCAGCCAAAGAGGCAGCAATTGCTTGATTCAGATAGTCCATCTGAAGGGTAAAATTGGCTGTATTGGACTGAGTTCTGACAGTGTCACCAGTGCGATGCCGTCTTAAGAGCGATTTGACTATGTTTTTGCATTAAGAAGTTAGAACTGAAACCCCCATGGCTAATGCGACTCTGTCACAGAGCTCAGGGAGGTAATAATACATGTGTCCTGGATCATGGTTTTAATGCTGAGAACCTCCAGTTGGAGGCTGGCAGTGGGGAAGACAATCCATCAAAATACATTTGATTACTAATGAGCTTTTTTACACTTTTCATAAGTAGCAAAATATACACTAGCGATGATAATATTACTTGTATTATGTGCCTGTTGTATACCAGGCCTTTTGTTAAGTACTTTTGATCATCATGACATCTGTGACATAGCAGTTATTAGTATCCCTGTTTTGCCAACAAGAAAACTGGGGAATAGAAAGAAAGTGTTACTTCCCCAGTGTCACTTGGGCAGAGCTAGGAGTCAAACACAAGAGCCTAATTCCAGAGTCTGTAATCCACAATAAACTTGTGAAATGTTGACCTTTGCCCCCAGTGAAAGCTGAGTTAGATAGGAATAGTGGGATTAGTGGGCACGGGATCAGTGTGGTCAGTGAAGCCTCCTCTCCTTGATTTAAATAGTGCTGTCTGACCAGGTTGACGGTGGTGCAGTCATTGGTATGGTATGGAAGTCGGTGGCATTTTCCAGTGCAGCGCCCGTTCATCTTTGTCAATTCCACCTTCCACACATAAACCCATGGCTAAGTTTCAGGTGTGGGAGTCACTCACTGGCTTGTCCTGGTACAGGGAGGGACGTGGTCGTTGTGTGGGGCCTTGCTCCTGGGGTCAGCCACACACACAACTACTTCCACTTTCCCTATACAAAAATGCTCTGTGAAATGGGGTTTATCACGGTTTCATTCTAGAAGGAGGAGGGTTTTTCCCCCTTATTTTGTTTGGTAAGAAGGTACGTAGTTGCTCACAAAAGGTTCACCTCCTTTTCTGCTCCACACTTTCTCTTTTGGGGTAGAGACCAGATTACCCTGGAATGTAATTTGGTTCCTTTTCCTTGAAAAGATGGTAGTCATGTATTGCAGTAGGAAAAGCTGAAAGCTAGGTGACTAGAGTCGGGAGATCTGGGTTCCAGTCCCAGTTCTGCCAACCTTACAGTGAGACCCAAGATACTTCACCTCTCTGAGCATTTATTTTTGTATCTGTGGAATGAGAGACTGGGCTGGATCATGTTAATAAGTTTCCTTAAAGCTCTCCATTCTATGAGAAGGATACTTACTAAATTTGTAGAATAGTGAGGAGGTCCCTTCCAGCTCTGAGCAGTCTTGAACATCCATGTCCTCTCTCCTACAGGCATCTTGGCCATCCTCATTCCCCGCCTGGACCTGGTCATCTCCCTAGTGGGCTCCGTGAGCAGCAGTGCCCTGGCCCTCATCATCCCACCCCTCCTGGAGATCACCACCTACTACTCAGAGGGGATGAGCCCCCTCACCATCACCAAGGACGCCTTGATCAGCATCCTGGGCTTCGTGGGCTTTGTGGTGGGGACGTATGAAGCTCTCTATGAGCTGATCCAGCCAAGCAATGCTCCCATTTTCATCAACTCTACCGGTGCCTTTGCCTAGCCGTCTGGGTGCATTCCCTGCACCTGGCCACTCCACCCCTGTGTGTTTCCTGGCACCTGGCCCCAGAGCCTCAAGGAGGGTCCAGGCTCTGGTGAAAAGCAGAGTTGCTATCCAGGAACCCTTCTACCTGGGCCAGGTAGGACTGAGGGCAGCCGGGAGAATGGGTAGCAGATATGCAGGAGGTACCTTTAGTAGCAATGCCATCATTGTTTATTTGTACTTATTTTAACCCAGAACTTTTCAACTCCTTTCTCTCATCATGCCTCCTCCATTATCTGCCTCCCTCCCTCTGACTCACCTGCCTCAAATTATTCCTGTTGCACAACTCACTTTATTTAAAAATTTTAGTGTCTCCCACCTCATGTTTTTCCTTTCCTGGTTCAGGCATAGATTAAATAAGTGGGAACTCCCCCTCTTTATAAAGCTGGGCCTATCTCTCCCAAATATTTTACCTCAATTTTTTCCTACCTATTTAAGTCTTAAGCAGGTATCTGAGTCTACCTAGTAATTTAAAACCATTTCCCAAAGCTGACGTTTTTAATCTTTACTCTCTCTGGCTTGCTGTGACCCTCAGCAACACCTTCACTCTGAATTCCTTGAGTGGGTCACAATACTGTATTCTTAGTTGCTTTAGCTCCTAAAAGATATCAAGTGCTGCCTCAATTGAAAATATTTATATTTTATTTAAAATTAGCTTTGGGTTTTAGACTCTGTCTCTAGATCTGGGGTTATTGCGAATTGTTCCTTCTTCAGTAAACTTGTATTCAGCTTCTCCTGCTGAAAGAAACTTGCTCCAGGATATGTCTGCTTAGGTCCTCAGCCCTTCTGGCTGACTACTCCAAAGGTTTTAATCAGGTATATCTAAAGGTGTACTTCTGTAGGGAGGCATGCACTTGGCCTCCTTTCGACTAGCCTGATTTTATATTGAAGAGATATAAAGGATTCAGGAAAAATTTGCCAGTGCACTAGAACAAGGGAAAAGATGGCTGAGTGAGGTGTGTTTCTGCCCACAGGAGGCTTATAAAATAGTTGCTTTGTGCGTTCAGGCCTGTTTTTCAGTCCCAGCCCCTGACATGCAAAGAGCATGGCAGCTTTCAGTTGCTGTCATTCCAGGAAGACACCCCACTGTTGCCAAGTATGAGATGGTGAGGTCAATGCACACAGTGCAAAATTAAGGTCAGAGTTTATGGCAGCTGGTCTAACACTAAGCGTGGTGCTTGGTTGTTTACAGTCAACGGGGGCCAGGGCAGAAACAGTGCCCTGTCCTGGTTGCCTCCGTGACCTGGACTCTAAGGAAACCACTTGTTTGGGATTTCTGTCCCTTGTGTTTTCAACACTATTTGTGACCCCTGTCTTTCCCCCCGCAACACCCTTGTCCACCTGAGTATCAGAAATAGCCTCCGGATTGGCTCATCTCAAGGTCAACCTTCAGATTTTGGAATAAACTGCAGAGGAGGCAAAGGAAGGTACAGTGCCTTGCTTTTGGCTGCCCCTTCTTCTCTCTTGATGTGAGAATTATTTCAGAAGGATACTCATTAACTCTCCATCTATTGAGCTCTGTGTGTGTGTGTGTGTGTGTGTGTGTGTGTGTGTGTGTATGTTTGTGTGTGTTCTTGCATATGTAGTACGGTCCAGCTGTTCTCTACTCCTATCACCAGGCTCTTGCTTACTTAGAGCTACAGTTTGCCCTGAGAGAAAGGAGAACAACACAGTTTATCAGGGCTTTTGCTTTTTTGTTTCATCAAAGCTTGTAAGGGCTATGACCCGCCTCCACAGCCCCAGCTTTTTTTTTTCTTTTCTGTTCTAGAGCCAGACTCTCTCATTGCAGTGACCCCTAAGCTACCTAATAATTTATTAACTTAGGAAGATGTTATTTTGGTAACTTGGTCCCCCTTAGAAGAAAGGCACTTCACCCACCCTTTCTGCTCTTTGTTGGTCACTAATAGGTTATTATATGACCAAAACACTACTTAGAGGTAGCAGCGGCCTTGCCCTCTGAAGCCTCAGGCTTAGAAGTCACCAAAGTGGGCTTCAGGAATTATCATCTCCTGTTTGCAAGCCTGGGCTCCAGCAGTCTTTCCACAGTGGTCCTGAGAGTTGTATTCAGTGAGATGTGTGCCAGTTGAAGGGGGTCAGACCTGTGTCCTGCCTGCAGCTTCTGCAGTGTGGCTTCTGTGCTTGCAGGATGCTGCCAGAGCATTCCTGTCCAAGTGGGCGGTGACACTGGGGTTGTGATGCTGGGACCTGAGGACTGAACAGCACAATACTGAGGTCTGCTGGCTCTAGGTCTTAGCAAAATGCAGGTTATTGCTTCAGGGTTCCTGGGAAGATAAAGTGGTATTTAGGAGAAACAGCTGTCGTTTGGGGGCTTCTGTAACCTCATTTGGCGTGGCCTTCACCTTGTTTAATCTCTTTCCTGTGCTGCTGCACTTTGAAAGCCTGATTGCATGGCTGCTTCAGAAGACCCAGGCAAGGTGGATCCAGTCATTGGGCCTTCCTGGTTGTGCATTTGTGCCTGAATTAGGTGTCAAATAAAGGGTCAGCAGAGGACAGTAGCAGGAGGAAGCCCTTCCTCCTCTTCTGGAAGGAGCCCTCTGGCCCAGCTCAGGGCAGCTTCCTCCTCTGCTGCCTGTGGGCCTTTGCAGTCAGGGACCCCTCCTAGATCTCTTTTCATTGCTTGTTAGGAACCAGCTGCCCAGTCTTTCCCTGTGTACTGCTTGGTAAAAAAGCCCCAGCATAAGTAGGAGTCTGATCAGGAGCAGTGGAGCTAAGGCCTTCTGGAGTGTGAGGCTGCATCTGCTAAACCAAAGGCAAACCATGGGTTTTCTGGCTCAATACTGTTAGGCTCTGTGTCTTTATCCCAGTCTCCCCAATGCAGCCCCAGATTTCCATTAGCTCAGAAATAGCTACTCAGAACCACCTTGTTCTCTCCTGCAAATGCTGCTGTTGGAAGCAAGGTTTCTACTTCCTTTAGGCAATGTATCTCTTCTTAAATGCAGGTGCTTGCTGGGAAGAGCTGACCCAGCATCTGTTCAATTTGCCTAGAAGTTGTCACCATTCACAAGTGGCATTACTTATATTGTGCTGCTGTCCAGATGCTAGAAGCCCTTCATCGGCACAAACTCTGGCCAGATATATGTGAATGTGTGACAGGTCTTAGCTTAGAACCTACAGCTTATGCTCTCCCTCTCTGTCACTCACCTCCCCAGCCAAATTTATTGGCTGATGCTCACTACTCACTCTCTGCCCTCATTAGCAGTCTCCCTCACCTCTCTGTTCTCCTGTCTTACTTTTTTTTCCCTTCAGTTCTCCTTTCTGAAATGGTAGAATATTATCTCTGTTTAACACTACTGTTAGTCTCATGTTTTTTAGAAGTGCAAAATCTTAATTTATGTCTGTTTACAGCTCTCTCTATTCACTACTCAGCAAGGGGATCTGTATCAGTGGGTTTTATTTTGTAGCTGATTAGATGTTAAGATGGGGCCCCAGCATTGGCCTCGGGCAGAACACGAAGCTGCTTCCTTACAGTGGAGACACAAAGTACAAGTGGTATGACTTGGTATTAGGGGACTGGCTCCAAATCTGCCTTATAATTAGATTTTCCAAAGTACATTTCAAATCTCCAAGACCATTAGGGAAAAAGGAGATGGTGTGGTTTGTCTTTGAAATCACAATCCATACTTTTAGGCAATTAGTCTTGCCAGCTGTAAGGCAATTTGCTCTGACAGCATAAGTCTGTTTCATTTCTTCCCTATCCTTTTTACCACTGAGCCATTCTTTGGCCAGGGGACATAAATGTTGCTGATAAGAGGTTATCAGAGTTGGGCGGGGGTGGTATGAGGGTGGAGGATAGCTGTCATAAGCTGTGAGGAAGCTGGTTTTTTTTTTTTTTAATGAATAATAAAATTATGTGACTCTTGTAAAATGTGTCAGTAGATGTGTGAATAAGAGGAAAAATGAAAAACTACCGTCCAGTAGGTCCTGTTAACCAGACTGTACTGCATATGTTGTGTGCCTGCTCGAATGTATATTCCCACATGGTATGTGTGGAGATGGGGATCATGCAGGAGCTTGTAGAAGGTCTTATTTTGGGTTCTGCACACAGATTATATGTTAAACTTTTTCTTTTCAATAAATGAATTTTATTTTTTATTTTTGAAAGTTGTGGTCTGTGTCTGTTTTCACTTTTATTTTTTTAAATGTCCTTCAGATTCGTTTATTTGATCTTAGGTCAAAATGTTTCTAGTTTGTGTCACAGAGCTCATCTGGAGACATAGTGTGAACTGTAGAGCCGTCTTTGAGACTGGAAGTTCCCAAGAAGTGGGCCAGGTAGTGATTTTTCTCTTGCCTTTCCTGTCTGTTCTTCTTTCTTTTGAAAACTTGAGTAGGAGTTCTTGACCCTCTCTGTGCATATCAGATGACCACACATGACAGGGTTGATGGTTACTTTTGTATGTCAATGTGGCTAGGCAGTAGTATTGAATAACAATATTCAATCGAATACTAACCTAGATGTTGCTGTGAAAGTATTTTGTAGATGTGGTTAAAGTCTGCAATCAGTTGCCTTTAAATAAAAAAAGAAATTATCCTCAAAATGTGAGTGGCCCTTATCCAATCCGTTGAAGGGCCTTATGAGCAAAACTGCAGTTTCCCTGAGGAGGAAGAAATTCTACATCAAGGCTACAGCATCAACTCCTGGCCAAGAGTTTCCATCCTGCCAGCCAGCCTGCTATATGAACTTTGGACTTGCCAGCTCCCATAGTCACATAAACTAATTCCTTGAAATCCTTCTCTCTGTGTCTGTCTTTGTATACATGGAGGGGTGGGTAGGTGGATAACTCTGTCTTACTGATTCTGTTTCTGAAGAACCCTGACTGATGTGAGAAGTAACACCCAACTTTCTTGAAGTGGGGAGGTTATTTCAGGACAGTGGAAAGAACAACTCCCCTTCTATTCTTGTCACATTTAAGAGGACAAACAAGACTGACTGACCCTTAGATGATTTGAAGATTAATTTTTGTTGACTACTGAAAAATCCTTGTTTAAAAGCAGAGCTCTCAAGAACACTATTAAAGTATAACACTTTACCAAGAGAGGAAGGTGGGGTGTGTCCAATTATCAATATTATTACTGGAACTGGGGGTCAGAGGGATTCAGTGACTATTTCAAGTCACTCACCAGTTAAGTGGCAGAACTGGGATATACATGCCAGCCCTGTGGTTTCAAAACCCCAGTGCTTCCCAAGGCACTGGCTGCCTCCCCTATTTGTTAACATCCTCAGAAGGGAGGTCACCTTTAGGGACTGTTGTGAGGGTTAGAGAGAATGTTATAAAGTGCCTGCATGAAGGGCTGATGAAACATTTTCTGAAATATTAACTGAATTGAAGAAAACCAAGACTCAGAATCAGTTTTACTTGTTTTTTGATTATTCATTTATTCTATTCATGTCTTGCTCACTTCCTTTGTGTAGAGCATTTAACCCTTTTTAGATTGTTCACCTCTTTATGTTTTTATTCCTGCTCATGTCCATACTTAGTGGCTGTAATCCTTCCTTCTGGCTAACCAGGGGGCCCAGGTAAACCCACTGCACTGCTGGAGGCAAAAACTTGAGTGACAATGGACTGAATTTGGACCCTACACCTGTGACTCTTTACTAGGTAGGCTGACTTCCTTAGATTCAGCCCATTACAGATGTGTGCTAAGAAACTGTGTGTTTTTAATCAGTGTGCTTTACTAGCCCTTAACCATTAGTCTCCTACTCTTTTGTTTTTTAAATTAGGGTATAATCTACATATAATAAAATTTACCTGTTTTTTCAAGTGTATAGTTTGATGAGTTTTGACAAATGCATGCAGTCATTTGACCAGCACTTCTATCAAGACCTCGAAAATTCCCTAGTGCCCTTTGCAATCAATGCCATCCCCATGCCACTCCACCCTTGGCAACAACTGGTCTGATTTTCCCGTCTTTAGTTTTGCCTTTTCTAGAATGTCATATAAATGGAACCATTAAGTACGTAGTCCTTTCTGTCTGGCTTCTTTCACTTAGCATAATGCTTTTTTAATTCATCTGTGTTGTTATATGCATCAGTAGTTTGTTTCTTTTTATTGCTGAATATTCCATTATATGGATGAACCATAAGTTACTTAGCAGTTGATGCATGCTTGGGTTGCTTCCAGCTTTTGGCTATTATGAATAAAGCTGCCATAAATAATCCTGTACAGATATTTGTGTAAATACATGTTTTTATTCTCTTTTTTTAAATACCTAGGAATGAAATTGTGGGATTGTATTGTAAGTATATAGTAACTTTATAAGAAATTGGAAAATTGTTTTCCAAAGTGGCTGTGATATTTTGGATTCATATCAACAATTTATAAAAGTTGCTCCATATTTTCAACAGTACTTCATATTGTAGTCTTGTTGATTTAAGTTGTCTTAATGGATATGTCATGGTACCTCATTGTGGTATCAATTTGCATTTGCCTAATGACTAATGACATTCTACATCTTTTCCTGGGCTATTTGCCATTGGTCTATCTTCTTCAGTGAGGTGTTTGTTCAAATACTTTTCTCCTTTTAAGATTTAGTCTTTCAAAATTTTTTAAGCTTTTTTTTAAATTTTGAGGTAATTATAATTCACAGGAATGTGTAAAGAAATGTATAGAGAAGTCTAGTGTGCCCTTCCCTAAGTCTCCCCCCATGTCAACATGTTGCATAACCGCAGTACATTATCAAAACCAGGAGGCTGACATTAGCATAATCTATAGAGCTCATTCAGATTGCTCCAGTTACATATGCACTCATTGGTTTGTGTGTAGCTCTAAGCAATTTGTCACGTGTAGCTTCCTCCACCACAACTGAGATGCTTAAATGTACCATCACAAGACTCTTTTATGTACCCCCTTGAAGATACAGTCACTCCCTATGCTCTCCCACACCCCTAAATCCTAGCAACTACTATTCATCTGTTATTTCACGAATGTTATATAAATTGAATTATTCTTTATGTATCCTTTTGATTGGTTTCTTTCCATATAATTTCCTTGAGGATCATCCAAGCTGTTTCCTTTTTATCAATAGTTTGTTCCTTTTTATTGGTGAGTTGTATTCCATGATAGAGATGTTCAATAGTATGTTTAACCAGTAACTGTTGAAAGAACTTTACATAGTTTCCAGGTCTGACTAATACAAATAAAGCTGCTGTGAATATTCATTTACAAGTTTCTACATGACAATAAGTTTTTATTTCTCTGAGATACACCTAAGAGTGCGATTGCTAAGTTGTATGGTCAGCCCATTCTTAGTTTTAGAAGGAATTTCCAAACCATTTTCCAGAGTGTATCATTCTCACTTCCACCAGCAGTGTGGATGATCCAGTTTCTCTGTATCCTCATTAGCATTTGGTGTTGTCATTATTTTTTATCATCTTGTATGTATTTCATTAGATTTATACCTAAGTATTTAATTTTCTTTGGAGCAATTATAAATGGTAACGTGTTTTTAATTTTAGTTTCCAAATGTTTGTTGGTACTATATAGATATTGATTTTTTAGTGTTAATGTTGTATCTTATGACCCTTCTGTACTCACTTAATAATAATTCTGTGAGTTTTTGGTTAGATTTCTTGGGATTTTCTATGTAAATAGACATATTGTCTGCACATAGAAATAGTTGTATTCTTTTCCAATCTGTATACTTTTTTTTTTTTTTTTTTGCCTTATTGCGATGGCTAGAATGTCAGGTACTATGTTTAAAAAGAATGAACATACTAGCCTTGTCCCTGATCTTACAGGGAAAGCATTCAGTCTTTCACCTTTAAATATGATGTATGCTGTAGGAGTTTCATCAAAGTTCTCCTCTAGTCCTATACTGAGAGTTTTTTTAAAATTATGAATGGGTATGGAATTTTATCCAAAGCTTTTCAGCATCAATTAATAAGATCATATAATTTTTTTTTACCTGTTGATATGGTGGATTACATTGATTTATTTTTGAATATTGACTCACCCTAGCTTACCTGGAATAAGTCTCACTTGGTCATGGTATATTATTATTTTTATATATTGTTGGATTGTCTTTTGTATTTTGCTAATTCTGATATTTACTCTGACAAATGTAGAATCCAGAATGATGTCTTTTTTATAAATGAGCAAGACCATCTGCCATAACTGCTATTCTTGGCAGTTAAGTGTACTTTTGTCTCGAACCAGGTACCCAGCTGCTGTGGGGCTACACAAAGGCCGTGTTTGTTTCCTTTGGACACAAACATGGGTTTCTCAGTCTTGGCATATGGATGTTTGGGGGCTGTATAATTCTTTGTCATGGAGGGACTGTCCTGCACACCATAGGATGTTTAGCAGCACCCCTGGCCTCTACACACTAGAAGCCAGTTGTACCCTACCAGTTGTGACAACTAAAAATGTCTCTAGATGTTGCCAAAAGTCCCCTTGTGTGTAGAGGTAGGGGTGGCATGTGGAAATTGTCCCCTCCCCACCCCCATTTTCCTTGTGAACCACTGTCTTAACCCCTGCCTAACCCTAGCTGAAAAGATTTCCTTTTGTCTTGGCCATGGAACAAAGGTAAGCGTGTGGTCAAAACTATTAAAAAAAGATCTGCCTTTTTAACAGGAATGATGAAATATCTAACATCTTTTGAACATTTACTGTGCCAACTATGATTAGCACTTTACCTATATTATCTCCTTTAGTACTCAGATCCCATGAAGGAAGGTACGAGTAATACCTCCACTTTGCAAACTGAGACATAAAAAGGTAAATAACTTGCCCAAGATCACATGTTTTCTAAGTGGTGGAGCCGGGTCTGTCTGACTCCAAACCTTTTGTCTTTGACCCTGAGATCTGCTTCACTGCTACTGATTCTATCACTCCTCCCCTCACATCCCTCAGTGCACACAGTACATTTCCATGCACAGTCTTGGCACCTAAGTCCTCCCACATTCCAACCCAGCCCATCAGAAATACCACGATTACCCAAATACTCAAAACATTTAGGCCTTCACTTTAGGCTGTTCTCTTGGCCTCACAGGCTCTACTCTCAGTGCTATATCTGAAGTTCAACTTTAAGAGCAGCTCATATGGCTGCTCCTCTCTAGAACCTTCCCTGGCTGCATCAGTCATTATCTATGCCTCCTCTCCAGAGATATCATAACGTCTGTTCTCTGGTTAACTTATCTCTACTTAGGCCAGAAAGATGTGACTACTTGGCTCCTTTCCCGAGATCATGAGCTGCTTGAGGCATTGATTAGATCAGATGATCTCCCATTGCCTGTCCGTGGGGCTAATCACATATCTGGAATTGGTTGGTTACCAAATTCAGCATAGTTTCCTTCAGTAGGGAGTGGCGTCCTGGCCTGTAAGGAGTTGACATCCATATATTTATTTTGAGTTTTGTACCAGTCTGAGTGCTTTCCTTGGTTGGACCCTATAGATTTGTTAAGGAATCTTGAGAAAATTTTAAAGCTTGTCTTTTCCCAGGCTGGTCCCTGAGAAAGATTTTGTTTTTCATTAGGTGAGACAGTCTGTTTCTCTCCTCAAGATGGAGCTGGCAGAGGCTGTTGGAGGACTTCCAAAGTCTGTCCTTAGATACTGTAGTGTGGGCTATTGTTCAGCTCCTGGGCTGGTGCCCTCAGAGGTTGGTGTTTCACCAGTTCATTATGTGGTATAAAGAAGATGAACCAGCTGTTCTCTATTGAACTAGCTGTGGGCCCTGGGCAAGTCACTTAGACCTCAAAACTTTATGTACTATATCTTTTTCCTCCCTCTATCTTTGAGAATCTCTACAATCTTCATCTAAAAATGGGTGGTTTCCTCCCTCGGCCTTTGCTCTGCTGTCTTCCTCCCCGGATACTCATTTGTCAAGGTTCTGGCTTCAGTTCTCCCTCCAAGACCTCATGTGTCTCCCTTCAGAGCACTGCTCTGGTTTCTGGAGGGTACATTTGCTTTCTACATAAGGCCTTGAAAACCCTTACGTGATGATGACACAGCTGTGCAGGCCCGCCCTCACTCCACTGCCACCTGCAGAAGCAGCCTTATATTTCCTTTGCTGATTGTCCTGGTAAATTCCAGCTGCCCTTTCTCATAGGACATGGTTGTAAGTCCTGCCCCTCAACCCCCTTCCTGGCTGTTCTTCATTAGCAATGCTGTAGTGACCATGTGCCTTTTAAGGTCCAGCCTCAGAACTGGAACCAGGATTACAGGAGTGGGCTGGAGTTGAACCCAGCTTTGAGTAGACTCCACCTACCCAAATCCAGGCTCTTCCGCTGTTAAAACCACCTAGAATTACAGTGACGTTCTTGTCCTCAGAATTCAGTTGGATCATTTAGACTAAGCCCTCTCAGTCTTCCTTGATACTGCTCCTCAATCTTCTGATATCCAGTAATTATGATTTGTTTTATGAACCCAAATGTAAGGTATAGATCTGGAGTCAGGCAGCCCTAGACTGACTCCTGACCTTGTTACTCAGCAATTTGGTGACTTCACTTAAGGTTACCAACATAAGTTACAAGCTACTTAATTTCTGTGTGCCTCTGTGCCTCCATATGTAAATGGAGATGATAGTACTTACCTCGTAGGGTTTTTGTGAGGACTGAATAAGACAAGACATGCCAAGTGCTTGCATAGCGCCTGACATATAGCAAGTGCCAGTAAGTGGTGGTAGTGGTAGTTAGGATGATTACAGTGAAATGTAATAACGCCCAGCCTGGAAGTCAAGAGACCTGGGTCTCTGCCTTTCTTTGCAACTGTTATGCTGTGTCAGACTCAGGATGTTTGGAGCATCATTGTGGCTTGAAATGGGAGGATTTCCCTGAAAATCATGTCTTCCCCAGCTCATAGGTTGGGTCTTGATCCCAGGGAGTCCTCTGGTGGCTGGTCCGTGGAGGTGCAGGCTCTGGAAGACAAGGGGAAGGAGGGGCCTGGTGGGAGGAGAGGTGGGCTGGGTGGAGAGAGGCTCCGCGATCCAGAAGGAGAGCAAGTGGTGGTGTAGGCAGATTCCCACCCTGGGTATTGGACCTGAATGTGGGTCTCATCTCTGTGATGAGACCTTGTGGGACCTTGGACAAACCCCTCCTCTTCTGTGGGCCTTGGTGAGGAACATCAGGAATGAAGATGGACTAGATGCATGTTTCTTGAAGATGATTTAGGGAGTCTCAGGACAGTCATTTGTTTTAACCTGAATGGTTACATATTTTCATGTGTGCTAGAAGAAATAGTGACTTTCAAATCCTTTAGTTTATGGATATTATCATTTTAAGGTGAGTAAAACATCTTTAAAAATCTAAATAAAATGAAAGAAAAATGTTAAGTAAACGATAGAAATAGGTGATAGTCTCTGAGGGCAAAAATAGTTAAAGTGGTCAGCACAACAATAGAAATCTGGGCAACATTGGACTAGATTACTTGTGATTTCCTGCACAGTTCTGATAAGTTAATTCTACCTGTATACTACCTGTATATTATTTCCTATCATAATAATCACCATTTATTGTTTATGCTGCTATTCCTTAGAACAGTATTATGAGTTAGTTATTATTTACTATCTCATTTTACAAAAAAATGAGAAGCTAAGTCATACCTGCCTGACTTAGTGCCTGGCAGAGCGGGTCTGGAACTGAGCCCGTCTGACTCCTGAGCTACAGTCTGCTGTGGTGCCTCCCACAGATGTGCCTTCTCTGTTCACCTGCAGTGGCAGCTCGAGGGTATGAACTGGGCTTTCCAGTCTCGATGTTGCCTGCACAGACCACTGTTGCCCAGTGGTTTTCACATCTAGCCCGGCCTCAGCAGCCACAGTCACTCAGGGCATCAGGTGGTGCTGGCCTCTCAAGACCCACTATGGTAAGTTCCCTCCCCCTGACTAGTGTCTTGTGGTATAGAACAGCAGTCCCCAACCTTTTCGGCACCAGGGACCAGTGCTCCTATGAGAATCTAATGCCTGATGATCTGAGGTAGAGCTGAGGCAGTGACGCTAGAGCGGCTGCAAACACAGATGAAGCTTCTCTCGCTTGCCTGCCGCTCACCTTCTGCTGTGCAGCCTAGTTCTTAACGGGCCATGGACTGGTACTGGCCTGTGGCCCACGGGTTGGGGACCCCTGGTGTAGAGGATGCTAGTTGGGATCAGCAGTCCTGAAGTTTTATCCTGGGCCTTTCACTAACCAGCAGACTTGTTCACTAACTGTAGACAATTGCATCAGAATTAGAAGCATTTTTTTCAAATAGTGTCCTGGGCACCACTCTCAGGGGTCTGATTTTGTATGTCTGAGGTAGGTTTCAGAGATTTGTATTTTAGCCACTGTGCTAGATTTTGGGATCGTGGTGCTTGATGACTTCGAGGGTCCCTTCTGGCCCCCAATCCTATAAACTTCGGTTTGGAAGGGTTTCTGTGCCTTTCCCCTGACCCAACCACAAGGAGGGTAAGTGACACAGAAAGTAACAGTAAAAAAGATACTTTATTGTTAAAAAAAAAAACAAATGACCAATGAAACCATGCACCCCGTCATTCACGCTCACAGTCGCACGCACAGCCACGAACCACACACACACACGCACTCTCACCCACACAGCTCTCTCTCGCTGTAAGCAGCAACCCTGTGGGTGAGAGTCTGTTGCTCTTCCTTTTGACTTTTGTCTCCAGAAACAACACATGAAAAGGCAATGGACCAGAGAGAGAGGGAGGGAATGGCAAGGCTACCAGAATTCTCTGGTTCCTGCCACTCCTGGCTACATATACTCTACACATGTGTACACATGTACTATACACGAGTGCACACATGTGCAGACATGTGCCCACACTGACCCTCCATGCATAGGGTTGAGTCATTGCAGGTAACACTTATACTGACAGGCATCTGAGATAGAGGGACAGGCAAGGGCAGGGTGTCCAGTTGGGACACTCTGCTGTCCAGCTCCCTGCCTCCACCCTGCCTTGAATGGACATTCTGAGTTCCTTGCGTCTACAGAAGAAAAATCCCTTTGGGGTAATTCATCCAGACAGCAAGATTGAAAAGTGCCTAACAATTTTAAAAATGAAGAATTCTGTCCTTCTTGCCTTTGGCCCAAAGTGCTTAAGAAGTTTGGGATGAGGAACCAAGAGTTCCATGAGGTCTGAATTCTTTAATAAAGAGGTCTAGGACTGCACAAACCCTGCTGGCCCTGACTGGTGGAAAGTCATGTGACTTAAAGAGGCAGAGCAAACTGCTTGGTTGGAATCTGGATTAGAGGAGTGGGATCTCCGGAAGACTGAGGCCAAATGGTGCTGCTTAGGTGCCCTTGTCACCTTCATTCATCATCCTATCCCTGATGCCTAGCACAGTGCCTGACACAGAGCAGGTGCTTCAATGGATGTATGAATAAAGCAGGGTGCACAGGTGCCTTTTGGTAACGGCTTACCTGCTGCTCACCCCTCAACCCCTAGGACACCCTGTGGCCCTTCAGGGTCAGTGACCTTGGGACCTTACCTGTATAGTGGGTGTAATGGTAGCCTGTGAGGCCTGAATCTGCCTCTGCCTCCAGAATGGAGCTGTGGGCAGGTGTAAGAATGTCCCCTGACAGAGCTGACCCAGTAGTTCAGGCCCTGCCTCCCTGGGGACTGAGAGATGGCAAATCAATGAGACAGACTCTCTCTTGCCCACACCAAGAGTCAGTATTTCCTGGTTTTCCAGAGTAACTGCTCTGTTCATCCCCTTTCTGCTGGAGCCGTTGTGCTGTTTTTGGAGCTCTACCCTCAGCTTCCTTCTATCCTCAGGGACTAGCTGAGGGTCTGGAAGAGCATATTTCAAGGTATGGGAGCTTCCCTCCCACTTTCCCAGCCATGCTCTACTCACTCCTTACAAGACAGGAGGAAGGGGCCAAGTCCTTGGCCTGTCACCTGCCTTCCTCTGAGGACAGCTAGAACATGACCTCCTCACAGCTCCCATAATCACTTTCCACCATGTCAGAGCCCTCATAGTTGGGGGGCGCCTGGGGCTGGCCCTGGCCTGTGGGGAGCCCACCCCCAACCTCGCACTCGGCATAAGAGGGCCCAGCCCGGCTGAGGCGCATCCTCACCCCTTTGTAGCCCCCCTCTGCCACGCAGGGCCCTCCCCCTCCCTGCTGGAACTGTGAGGGGTAGTAGCTAATGGCTGTGAACTCATTGAAACAAGGAGCCAGCAGGTGCTCACTGGGACTGGGGGGCCGCCGGAGCATCAGATCTTCCAGGTTCTGGTTGCTGTACCGGGGTGGGAGGGGTGCCCGCTTGTTTTCCAGTGGGAAGGGGAAACCCTTATATAGGCCAGCAGGTTCAGGCATCACAGCTGGGGTCTGGTGGTGTTGAGGCGAGGGTGGCAGAGGGCCTGGGGTTACTTCAGGGTGAGGGTACTCCCAGTATTCCTTCCTGGAATGCATAGGGGACCAGACCGTGGCTCTGTCTCGGTACACTGAAAGAGAACAACAAGATAGGGTGAGCTTTGAATTTCTCCGGTGAAATTTCCAGCTGACCTGTATCTACTATATATAACTTAGGATGTGGTAGAGAGAGTCCAAGGGATGGGTGGGTGTGTAGCCCGTCTATGTGTGGGGTCTCTGGCAGCCTACGTAGATATCTAGAAATCCAGTGAGGCCAAGTTTAAGGCCTGAAGTTTAACCCAAAGCCAGCCCATCTTGCAAACTGTACCACTGATAGAAAGGTCCATGAACGAGGGGAGAATATGGCTGGCTCCATGCAGCCCGTCCCCATTGCTAGAGATAGTAGCTCCATCCTAAGTCTTATTGGTGGGTTTCATCTCCTTAATTGAAGTAAACAGACACACAGTTTGAGTAGATGTGATGGCATATATCACAGAGGGTAATTACATGACATGTGTCTTGGAAGATTGGAGATTAGGTGTCCTTCGTCCCAGCTGTGTCCCTGCTACTGAATAGTTAGGTGAGTTAGAACAAGTCATTGTGCTTTTATGGGCCCCAACGACCCTATTGGCAACGAGTTAGTGAAAATACCTATTGGTGAATAAGCCAGAAAATATAAAGTGCCAAAGATGAGAGGCAGGGTGGGGGAGCTGGGTGGAGGGGAGTGTCTCTCCTCTCAGCCAGCCATGTTTGGCCCAAGGTTGTTCTACCTCCAGACTAGGCAACCGGAAGCTTGGACTACTGATTTTCTTTCCCTTCCTAGAAGAACACACATGTACAGAAGCCCCCCTTTCATCCCAGGGGTCCCACCCACCTCTGTCCAGGTTATATAGGTTTCTGCCATGGACATCAAGCCTACGAGTGCCCTGGAATCTGGAAGAGTGGATCATGATGCAGCAGAATAAGCCACAGCCTCTGAGTCCAGAGATCTGACATCTATTCTAGTCCACTAGTGCACCGTGACCTTGAACATATCCCTTTATATCCCATATCAAGGGATTTGACTGAATGGTGGCCAAAACCCCTTATGCCTCAGATAATGAAGTATGTAATTCTACTACCCCTTTCCATCAGTCCCCAAGGCTAAGGGCCTCTGGGCTTTACTGACCCATTTCCTCTCCTGACCAGGTGCTCTTACTGCTGGGCTCATTGTCAGAGCGGGAAGGGACGGCAGCCGGTGGGAGTCTGGGAGACACACTGCAAACCATTGGCTGCTTAGAGCTGGGTCCAAAAGTGATGAGTTCATTTGGAACTGAGGTCTTGCTGGGCTCCAGTTGGTTCAAATTGTTGCAGGAGCCCAGGGGGTTGAGCTCAATGACAGGCATTGCTTGGGTGTCAACACCAATGCTTCTGGCCAAAAGGTCTGGGTCTTCCATGGCCACGGGCTTGTGAGACTTGCAACGGCGGCAGTATAAGAGAAGCCCAACAGTGCAGAAGATGGCGAACAGTAGGGCTGCTATGGCGATCAGAATTTCCTGCTGTCCCCAGTCCCCACTTTTGATCTCAGGGGTGACTAGGCACTGTCCTTCTGTGCAGCCCCTTGCCTCCTTTTCGCACCTGCAGAGACAGAGAAGTAGGCAGGGGGCAGAGAGTTCCTACATTGCCCTTTTCATGTGCCCTCAACAAAGATATATGGGATGGAGGCCCCTGTACTCAAGCCTGCCTTCTCCAATTTTCACCAGAAAAAAAAAGTATCAAACACATCAATTTCAGAACTTGCCATCTTCTACCAGTTAGGTATGGGACTCAGCTACACCCTCATTCATGACCATGTGGATCTGGGCTCTGAGCACCTCAATTATTTCCACCCATGAGATCTAGGCAATACATATACAGTGACAGAGGCAAGTCAGCAGTACCCAGCAATGGCAACCATACATCACCAGCCAGTCACAGGAACCCAGCATAGCCCTGCACAGACTTTACATAGAGCAGGTTTCTCAGAGAGCACCTAGAACTCTATGACCTTTCAGGTGACCTTCAGCTTAGTGTTTCATGGTGTAAGGCTCTTAGGATATTTCTATGGCCAGCTTTATCCACTTTTGAAAGGATTTTGAGAAAGGCTCCCTCCATCCCACTAGAGTCTAAAACATCTCCCAGTGCCTGAAGTTTCACCACCAATAGTTTGTCCTTTTGGGTTTAACGTTGTCTTCCCCAAGTTCCTCTTTTAAAATGCAAACACTGTTTTAGCCAGGAAGTGTCCTCTCAACACATCTACTGAATGGAGAGCATTGCATACTGCAGAGCAGTTGGTGCAGTGGGGCCGGAAATGCCAGTTGTGGAGAGAAAGGGCTTGGGTCATAAACACACAGGAGAATCTTGGGTAAGCCCTTCCCTTTTCTGGGCCTCATTTTCCCCACCTGTAAAATGAGTGGGTGGACTATAATGTTGGCTCTGTCATGCACACACTGACAGCAAGAGGCTCCCTTGGGAGCTCATAAAAAAAGAGAATCCCAGGCCTCATTCCTTGGAGATTCCCATTTAGTTGGTTTAGGAATCTATATATTTTTCACCAGTCTCCCTCCTGATTTTTTAAAGGCTTGCAGGTTGAAGAGCCATAAAACCAGGTAATTGTCAAAGCTCCTTGACATTTAGAGTGCAAGAGATGATTTGCCTCACCTTGCAACTCCCACCCACCGCCAGACCAGCATAATATGAGGCACAGGTAGCTTGCAGTGGGGTTCAAGACCAATAGCAGTGCCTGTACTAAGCAGTCATCATCCCCAGGTTGCTTTCTGGGAAGTCAGAGTGCAGAGTAAGAGAATAGGAACTTTAGCTATTTTCTGACTTTAGCCAAGATCAGAACCACCCAAGGAGTTGGTTAAAAGCAGATTCCTAGGCCCTAGCCTGGGGAATCTGACTTGGTAGGGTCAGAATAGGGCTTGGGAAATCTGTTTTACTAAGAAGCACCTCCCTCTCCCAGAGTGTTCTAATGCAAGTGGTGGGAAGGAGAAGCCTTGACACATGGAACAGGCTGAGAAGTCAGGTCCCAGGGCCCTCAGCCCCTTGCCTCTCATTGGCCTCTTTAGGGTCAGAGTTCAGAGGTCATTCTCTAATGGTGTCAAACGCAGAGTGAGAAGCCAGTGTCAGGTGGACTCTCCTGTGTTTACCTGTCTCCTGTGTAAGGGTGAGGGCATTTACAGGATGTTCCTTCAGGGGAGGAGATGCAAGTTCCACCTTCCAGGCAGGGTGTCAAAGTGCAGTTCTCCCTTCTTTGTTCACAGTGCTCCCCAGAGAACTGTGGGGGGCACTTGCAGACATAGCCTGGGGAAGAGAAGGGAGGAGAGAGCATATTGGCCTAGCAGTCAGGCATTCCAGGCTGAGAGGCCCTCCAGAATGGAGGGAGACTCAGAGTATTTGCAGATACATGTGTTCACATTTATTTCCTGAGTGCCAACAAATCCTAGACTTATTTAGTGCTAGTCACTGTTCCAAGAACCTTCATGGATGAGCTCATTTGATCCTCATGACCACTCTGAGGTTGGTTACTGTTATCATCCTCATCAAGGGACAGATACAATTTCATGGCAGGTGAGGAGATGAGGCACAGAGAATGTATGACATTTGCTCATAGTAATATAGCTAGTCAATGGCAAAGTTGGGATTCAAACCTAGACAGATATATAATATCAGTATATTAGTAATAATCATAAAAATTAGTTTTTTTGATGAGAAGTGTTGGGGGAGGTTTCTTGGAGGAGGTGATATTTCAGTTGAGACCAGAGGATGAGTAAAAATTAGCTAGGAAAAAAATTAGAAGGGCCAAGAGGAAGCATTTCAGGCAGAGAAGAAGGCTTGGAGGAGAGGGTGTGACAAGTCCCACGAACTAAAATGATGCCAGAGTTGGGGAGCCTGCTGAAAAGAGGGGAGAGGGAGATGCAGGGTTGGGGGATGCAAGGGACCAGGGCATTAGGACTCAATCCAAACAGCCGGTGGAAGCCACTGCAAGGTTCCAAGCAGGAAAGTGATATACTCAGATCTGCATTATACAAAGATTACTCTGGTTCCCCTCTGAGAAGGTGCAGGTGGAGGGTGAGAAGCAGGAGAAGGGAGGCAGCTGGTGTAGTAGAAAAGGTGTGAGATGACAGAGGGTTGAGTCAGAGCGATGGCAGTGGGGACAGAGAGAAGTAATGGCTCCTTGGATATTTTGCAGGTGGAAATGACAGTGCTATTAGCCAGACAAAAATTAGAAAATGGGATAATGACTACTGTTGACTGGGGTGCAGGAACCTCATGCACTGCTGGTGGAAGTATAGACTGCTGCAGCCATGCTGGAGGGCCATTTGACCCTATTTAGTCAAAATAATTATTTGCATACTCTGGGTATGTGAATTCCATCCATGTGTGCATGTGTGTGTGTCGGTGTGCAGTTCTCACACAGGTGCACATATAAGAACACATGTATGAGGGTGCTCACTGCAGCTTTGTTGTTAGAGATGGGACTTTGAAGCCACTAGTGTTTCCACTGCTGGGAGAGTGGAGAGGAATGATGTGCGTACAAGCACGCCTTAGAGTATTGAGCCACAGTTAAAAACAATGAATTAGAATTGCTTGTGACAGTATGGACAGAGAAGTGTAAGAGATTGTATATCACTTATAAAAATTAGAAGTTGAAGCATGTGAAAAACAGTAATATATGTTTTGCAAGAACTCATTTAAAAACTTTAAATGTTAGCCTATGGGTTTAGGGAAGAGGGATAGCAGCAGAACATTAAAGAGGAATAAGAAAGAGAAACTTCTCACAGGCCAATGATGAATGATGCTAAGATGTGTGATGAATGCAAACTTCTACACCAAAGGTCCCCATTTGTGCCCTTCCCCAATCCAAAAAAAAAAAAAAAAAAAAGGTAGAAAGGAAGTTCTTAGGGAAGTTCTGAGGGAGAATGAAGACTCCTGGCTTCCCCTAGTATAAACCTAGCAGATCCCAACCCGTATTCACCCAGGAGTAAAAAAAAAAAAGAGAGGGACATTTGGAATCAGGAGGCAGAGTGCTTCACTGAGATCTGGACCCCGAACATACCTTTCTCACTTAACTGCCATGTGACCTTGAGCAACTTCCTTTACCTCTCTGGGCTTCCCTTACATAGCCTGGCAGTTTCCTGAGCTGTGAAATGGAGCTGTTACTGGCTCTCTCCCTTCACTCCCTCCCTCCCTCATGAGGCTGCACTGATAGAATGTGCTTTGTAAACTCTATCTTAATATATAATTGCTAGTCCAACATGTCAAAGTCCTCTGAAGAGCCTCCTGGGATAAACCATGGTGACACTCCCCAGCCCTTACCTCTCCCATGGGCCTGTGAGCATTTCCCACCATTGAGACATGGGTTCTGGCCGCAGTCATCGCTGTGGAAACAACACTGGGTGAGGGCCTGCCTCTCTAGCAAGCCTGCCACCTTCTTGCCCTGGGCTAGCAGCTCCAGCGCCTCTCCGTTGATCATGACCTCATCCAGGCAGCCTTCAAAGCCCTGGGAGACATTTGGGAGAGAATGCAGGAGGACAAGGCCACCCAGAAAGAGGTCTCTTTTAGGCCTCAGACCCTGGCAGTTCTCTGGGAGCACAAGGGAGTCGTTGCCTGTGCTGTCAACCAACAGGTGAATCGAAGTGTCTGTCTCCTTCACTAGAATGGAGTGCCACTCTTGGTCATTCACGTGGAGCCAGGAGGAAAGAGTTCCATAGAAACCACCTGGGCAATGGTATTCCAATTGGAGCACTCCATCGACGAGCTGCAAAGAAAATCCACATGGCCATCAGCAAAGCCAAGAAGCCCTTATGAAAAGCTCTGCTAATAGGCTTCCAGTGCAAAGAATATTAGTTATATTTTCATGGATGGGAGGTGTAGTGTTTGGTGATTTTCAAGGCTGTTTTAGACATTGTGTTTGTAGAGCATAAAAGCCTTCAAAGTCCTTTTCTGTCTGTGGTCTTATTTGGCTCTCTCCATACTCCATGGGATGACATCTCCATTTTACAGATGGTGAAATGGGCCTAGAGATGCTTTGCTGTCTTTTGGATTCTTCTTCACAGGACTCTCCAGTGTTCTACATTCCTGAACATTGGCCTTCAAGCATACCAAAAACCTCCCTCTCCCATTCCCTTAGTTCAGCAGATGAAGGCAAAAGTAGATATGAAAAACCAGCTGTCTTCTATTAAGCCAGACATAAGAGAGATTTATAAAAATGTAAAACAGTGCCTCTCTTGATTTTGGAAAATGTGATTATTTTTCATAAAAATGTGTTATTTATGTTAATATGTAATGGTTTCTTCTTATTTTTTAATGAATTAACAAATAAAGATTTTAACATTTGTCAGTTTTCTTTTCTAGTACTGAAAATAGTGTTAGCTAGAACCCATATAAATAAAACGTCCTTGGGATTTTTAATCATTTTTAAGAGAGTAAAAAGTCCTAAAGTCAAAAAGTCTGAGAACCACTGAATTAAAACATTTTAGTTCACTTCACCCCAAGAAATAGGACTACTTATGGTCAAATATTTTTCTGGTGACTTTGGGTTGGGTAGAGCTTTCTCTGGGTGAAATCTGAAGATCCAACCCAGTGATTTTTAGAAGTTAGCCTTTTCTACACCTCCTTTCTGATTTTTGCCCTGGTTCAATACTACCTATACTATTATTTACTTTAAAAGGAAATTTACTATTATATGGTTAAGTAAAAATACAGTATAATTTGCCATTAAGAAAAGAGAATGACAAAAATGAGTATAACTCCAAACATTGTCTTGAAATCACTCCTCTGACTTACCCAGGACTACAAATTTATTGATCTCACCATCTTTTCACTGTCTCTCACCTCCTCAGCAATGTCCTCACTCCTCTCCTTATCCAGCTTAAATTTCATAGCCAAATTTCTATCCCTCTCTTACTTGGTAGAACTTACTTGGAAAACCCACAAATCTGGTAAAACCCAACTCTCCCCCTGCTTTGTATGAACATGATGGAGCTGAACATGGCTGGAGAGAAACACACAGCCTCGCATATTGTCCTCTCTTAATTCCATGTGCATGAGTCTCAGATGAGCCCTTTATGCTGCTCAACAATTATACTATCTTCCTCAGTCCATTCACTCTCCCAGATAACTATTTTTACAATTTCTCTCTCTTCAGACTCCTATTGCTTCCCCCTCCATCCTCAATCTCAGCAATTGGATGGGAACTCGCAGGCACACTCACAGTTATCTTGGTGAAAGGCAGTCTCTCCACTCAGGTACTAGGTCCCACACCCCTTACTTCCTCAAGGACAAGGTTCCACTGACTCTCCTTTCTCTTTCCTACATCTTTGTTCATTCTCTGCTGGATCATCCCAACAATTGTCATACAAACATTATTGCTCTAACCTTTTTTTAAGTTGACTTGAACCCACTTTTCTTACCAAATAGCACTTTTTTTTTGTTCTTCTTTGCAGCAAAATTCCACCCCTGCCCATCACAACACTGACACTACTGGTGTCAGGGTATTCAGTTACCTCTGTGTTGCAAAATCCAATGATTAATATCACTTCTCATCTTATTTGACCCCTCAGCAGCATATCACCCAGTTGATCACTTACTTACTCCTTCCATCTTGAGGCATGTTCTTCATTTGCCTTTCCAGATGCAATTCTCTCCTGGCTTTCCTTCACCATCATTGATTGTTCCTTTTCAGTTGGATCCTCCTCTTTCCCTGACATCTCAGTGTTAGAGTGTCTCAAGGAGGAATGCATGGTCTACTGTCTTTTAAATCTACACTCCTTGGTGTTCTTCATCTCTAGCCTAGACCTTTCTTATAAACACTAGACTTGTTTATCCAGTTCCACCTGGAGAACTAATGGGTATTTCAAACTTACATGTCCAAAACTGAACTTCTAATCTTCCCTCCAAACCTGCTCTATCCATATCCTTCTCCAGGTCTGTTGGTGGCAACTCCATCCTTTTTAGTTGCTCAGGCTGAAATCTTACTCCTTGCTTTATCTCCCAGCCCTCATTCAATTCATCAGGAAATTTTGTTGGCTTTACCATCAAAATCTATCCAAAATCTGACCTCTTCTTCCAAGTTCCACTGTCAGTACTCTTCTCTAAACCACTGATACCTCTCACTTGAATTATTGCTTTTTGACTGGGTCTCTCAACTTCTATCTTTGTTCCTCAAGGTCTGTTCTTAACACAGTAGCCATGAGGACCCTTTTGCATATATTAAATCTTTACTCGAAACCTTCAAATGTCATGTATATTGCTCAGAATAAAAGCCAAAGTCCTTAAATAGCCTATGAGACCTTTATTTGATGGATATATGCCTTAGTTCCATTATATCTCTGACCTCAACTCTTACTACTACTGTTTCCCTCGCTCACTTCACTCATGCCATAGAGATCTCTGGGCTGTTCCTTAAACATGCTCTGTGACCTACCAGTTAGTATCTCTCTACCTAGAATGCTATTCCCTTAGATGTCTACATAGCTAACTCCCTCATCCTTTCAAATTATTGTTCAATTATCACCTCAGTAAAACCTTCCCTGATTACCTTATTTAAAATTCCAATTCCCCACACTCTTGATTCCCCTTCTTTATTTTCTTTTAACCCAAAGCACTTATTATGTTTGGACAAACTATAACTTTCTGATTTATTATGTTTATTGTCAGTCTACCCCTGTAGCATGAAATCTCACAGAGAAATTTTTGTTTTATTTACTTATGAGACTCAAAGATCCAGAACAGTGCCTGTCACATAGTAAAAATTTGTTGAATGAATTAAATTCTAACTAGCTGCCGAAGTCTGTCTCTTTTAGTGAAGGTGGGAGATTGGCATGTGTGCTAGAGGTGTTAAAATCAGGAAGGTAAACTGAGACTTTCTAGAAGGCATAATCAAGACTGGAAAACCATCAGAAAGGAAATTCATTTTTCTTCTATGCGATTCCATGTAGCTTAATGAGGAGTTTGTCACCTTGAGCACTCCATGGTAGCCTGCCTCCCCCTCTTTGGAAGCAAAAGTAATAAAAGCACCAGGCGTAGGTGGCTTTACGCATTTCTCTCTAACTTTAGAGATTCTCTCTTATCCCACAGAATAGCCTAACCTCTGTTGTTGTACTTGGACATACGTCTTTAGGTAGAATGGCTTTGGCCATCATGACTGGACAGTCTTGTGTCCTGACCTGGTAGTCACACTGAGCATCCCTGAAAACTATGCAAAGATCTCTTTGTACAAATTGGCCTTCCTGGCCATGCTTACGCTGCCCCCACCTCCCTAGCCTGGTGCACTCACATGAAATCTCTCAGGGGGGAAGTGCCTTACCTTTAGGGAGATACACACTGTCCCATTGCTGAACAGGAGAACGGCTTGCGACTGGAGTGTTTTCAGATGGAAATGGATGTGCCATTTCTGAGCCTCTGGGAGACTGTACCGCCCAAAGCTCTGACCACTGAACCTTGTGGCAGTACCTGTGAAAGCAACCAGAGGTGTCACCTGCATGTGAAGTGGTCCCCATAGAGCCCTCAAATTGACTTTGTCTCATTGCCAACCCGTGGGTGGCAAGCAGAGTCACTGCTCATTTTATAGAGGAAGAAATGAGGCAGGGAATTACTCATCCAGGGTCATACAGCTGGACAGGCCATCACCCTGCACACCTTCCTCTGGCCCCAGGGACCCTTGTCTTGGGTCCCAGCCAGGGTCAGGAAATATGAGCTCAAACCATTAAAATAGCAGGATTCAAGCCAGAAATGTAACCAATCAAATGTGTCGAAATCAAAATTTCTATCCTACATAGTTACCATGTTATTTCTGACATCACTTGGGGAAGAAGGAGGTCGAATTGGAGAGGATTTTGCATATATGTGTGATTTCAGGAACGCTACAAGTGTTTTTTGCCTCAAGTAGCTCCTTCATTGTTAGGAGTGTAATCACTTGGGTAAGCACTTCCCAAGTGAAAAGCTGCTGAGACGCCAAGCAACAGTCCATGATTAAAAGAAGGGGCAGTGATAGGTCTTGTCACCAAAACTTCCAAAACTTCGGTAGAGCCCTGCCCTCTAACCCCTGCAGAGCTGCTAATGTGCAGATGCATAAGGAGGTGGAGACTTATTTGAACATGGGACCCTTTTATATGGACTACCTATTCATAGTAGTGGAAATAGTGTTCTGTGGAACCCGCTTTGGGAAATGCTGTGTTACATTAAGTATTGCCCTCCCCAGATTTTTAAATTTTCACCCTCTCCAGAAGTGAGCTCAGCTGTTAAATTTCTGTGAATAAGCTTATAGTTGCCAGGGGAAAGGATCAGCGGTACAGGCCCCAGAGACCTAGGGGAGAGGAATTGTTGAAGAGAGGGAACAAGGCCAAAAGGAAGAGAAAAAAGAACCGGAAAGCCTGAGGCATGTGGTATTCTAAAATCCTAAGAGGCTGTCATGCCACAGATCTAATACTTTCTGATGCTGGCAATTCCATTGTAGTAGCTCGTTATTAGATGGGATATTGAAGGTGATCTAGATCGGAATTCCCAAACCTAGCTGAATGTCAAGATCATCTGGAGAATCTTAAAATACAAAATGTGAGGCTCTACCCTCAGGTAGTATGACTCAGTAATATTGCTGGCACACGGGACCTGAATTTTCAAGCTCTCCTCGTGATGGCTGTAGTGACTGAGAGCCCAGGGGAGGTTTCTCAGGTACTAGTCATGTCCTGACTCTTGATCTAGGTTCTGGTTACACCAGAGTTGTTGGTTTGTGAAAACTTGAACTGTATACTTATGATAGATGGATATCTCTGCATGTCATATTTCACTAAAATGTTTTTTTTTTAAAAAAAAAAAAAGCAAAACTGAACTTTTTTCGAAGTGATTCTGGTGATTGGTGAGCCAGCCAGTCCATGTAGTGTTTCTCCAAGAGCAGCCCTCGGACCACCTGCTTCAGAATTGCCTGAGGCGCTGACTAAAAATGCCAACTCCAGGTCTCACCCAAGGCAGGTGATACTCAGGAGCAGATCTTCTTAAGAACACATTCTCCTGGTGATTCTGCACAATCTTGAATTTTAGAAACTGCTACCTGATGCCAGGTGGTCAAGAGAGAACCTTCAGCTATCACAGCTGTGCCTGCAGCCAACTCCAGGGCAAGAGACACAGGAAGGAAAACCCCCACCCTGACAAGAGTAGCTCACCCAGCCTAAATCCTGGGTCTCCCCTGCTGCCCCTGACCCCCAGAAAGTCCACAAATCTGAGACTCTCCCTAAAGACCCTTAAAGGGTAGGCCACGCCAGACAGGGGGCGATGGTGAGCTGGGGTGAGGCCATTCTCTTTTTGCCCACGCTCATGAGCTGGTCCAGGGCATTGGTCTTAATGCCAGGGTGTTGAGGGTGAATCCTATCAGAAAACTGAGCTCCTGAAGAGCCTGGTGAAGTCTTTAGAGTGGGGTGCACAGGTATTTGAATAATCAGCCGTTCATTGGATTCTGTACAGTTTTAGGCATAATACATTATAATCCCCACACCTCACTTTCAACTGTAGATGGGGCTATGACCCTGCTTTGTAGAGTTGTGGTGACAATGAGTTTAGGTAACATATACACAGAGCCTGGCACATAGCAGAGTCCTTATAGCAGCAACTGCTACCATGTAAATGACAACCACCAATGAGGGGGTGCTTAGGGCAGCCATGGATTAAGTGCTTTTATATCTGTTAAGTGATTTACTCCCCAAACCAACTCAAGAAAGCAGATAATAATATTTTCATTATTTTATGGGTGAGGAACTAAAGCCCAGAGGATTTTAATAACTCTACCCAGGATTACATAGCTAGTAAGTGGTAGAGCCGGGGTTTAAACCTGAGCTGTCTAGTCTTAACCTCAAAGTTATAACCATCAGGTTACAGTAAAAATAGTGGAGTGTTAATACTACTTGTTTATTGACCACTTGCTATATCAGGCACTTTCCTAAGCAAACACTTGATATTTAATATTTATTTAATCCCTACAACAGTCCAAAGGCACAGAGAGGTTAAATAATTTTCCTAAGGTCATGTGACTAGCAAGTGGTAGAGCTGAGATTTGAACCCAGGCAGCTCTTAGCCATATGCTAAACTGCCTCTTGTATTTTTCCCATTATTTTCAAAATTCCAAAAAAGTAGCAGGAATAGAGTGCTAACCTGTGACTAGATTTTGCGAGGCCACACCTGCCCCATGGTGGTCCCTGGCCATTAGCCCTGTTAAAACGTCCCTCTGACTACCCCACAGAACCTCCCTGGAGCTCCATCCCCACAGTCTGGCTGGCCACGCCCTCAGTGCTGGTCGTCCCAGGGAAGGCCCATTGCTCACCATTGCAGGAGCAGTTCCTCTCCAGGCGGTGCCGCGGCGTTAGGATGCTGAGCCTGGCTGTGCTGTACGTGGGCCCGACCCTGCGGCCCAAGTGCACTGTCTCTTGGCAGATTTGACCCTGGCAGCTTGGCCCCTGGCAAGGCACCACAGGCATGGCTGACCTCATCTGAATTCCCACCGAGTGCTCCATCTCCTTGGCTGAGTGAGTGATGATGGTTGCCAGCTCCTGCAGTTTGTGGAAGGTCCCAGAATGCCCCTCAAAGACCAGAAGCACGTCCACCCCAGCTGTGGCCTCTGCAGGCTGAAGGCTGGCCAGGTGGATGTTGGCTCGTTTGATGTCCAGCTTGTTGCTGAGGAACCTCTGCAGGTTCCTCCAGTGGTCACTCACCAGCTCCTCTGGGGTGAGCTGGTGGAAGCCCATCCACATGCTCTGCTGCAGAGCCTCCTGCCCCACGTGCCACACGTGGACGTGGACCCCAGCCGTGGTTGCGAAGGTCCCATCGCTGACTGTGACGTTGAACACGTAGCGGCCACGAGGCAGGCCCTGGACAGCGATAATCTTGCCATCGGAAGCGCCCACTGAGAAGTGCCTGCCCAGCGTCTCCTCTCCTGCCAGGCTGTAGGTCAGCGAGTCCTGTGGGTCTCGGTCCGTAGCATGGATTTTGCCCACCATGCCACCCTGGAACTCCTCCTCCCCAACGGTGATGAAGATCTCCAGTGGGAGGGCGGACGGCGGGTAGTGGCTCTGCTCTGTGACATGGACTCTGACCGTCGTGGAAGATGAGAGGGGAGGGCTGCCGCTGTCTGACACCTGTGGGCACGATAAGCACTGTGTTACCATGGGAATGAACCATCTGTGACCCAGATGAGGCCAGGTCTCCTCAAGGAGCCACAGCTCACTGCTTGAGGGCAGGATCAACATGTCACATTTGAAAGAGAAAATAGCAACTCCAAAAGCACTCAAGGTTTTGAGGAGGGTGGTACATTTCGTACCACATGGTAAAACTTAACTCCATTTCCTCATTTCACATCTCTGAGCCTTTCCCTAAATTTCTCCAGCCACACGATCATCGGGCCTCCTTCCTCTGGAACTTCTCTCATTCTCTCTTTTCTTAAGTGAGTCATCGAATGTCTCTTATCAATTCCAGTGTGTGTCCTACATGATACCTGTCAATTTTTGGGACTTCCTTTTACCCTGTGATTGGGCTTCGGGTGGGGGTGGGAATGTCTTCTTCAGCTCAGCCAACAAATATTTATTGAGCACCTTCTACAGCTAAGGCCCTCTACTACGATCAGGAGAAAAGAGACAATACATACGTTGCTAAATAAACCAGAGAATGTCAGACTTGGATAAAGTGCTATGGAGGAAATAATGGGAATATGTGACAGAGAGATCTGAAGAGTGACAGACCTAAGTTAGATCAGGTGGGAAGGGAGACTCTGAGGAAATAACACATGAGCTGAGTCCTGAGGGATGAGAAGAGGTGAGGACAAGAGGTCACTAACGAGGAACAGCCTGTGGGTGGCAAAGAATGTGGTGTGCTCAACAAAACAGGAAGGGGACACTGTTTTCTGGAGGAGTGGGCACAGTTAAGGACCAGAGGTGAGGGAGAGGAAAGCAGGGACCCCATCACTGATGGGCTGAGGAGCAGAAGGTTATATTTTATGTCAGAGCCACAAAAAGCCATTGAAGGTTTTGAGCAAAGCAGTGACATGACCTCATTTAAGCAGGGAGAAGAATGTAATTAAAATTTTGCTTTTCTTTCACATATTACCAAGCTGTCCCTGCAACTTTCTGCCAAGACTTAGCAAAGACAAAACTTTTCTTCTTCTCTTCAGTGACATTGTCTCTTCCTCAGCTGTCCACAATTTTCCTGACAGTAGTATCTTATTCACATGTATCCCAACGCTTTGGATGGATGAGCAAGTTTGAAAATTACACCTACTAATGGGAATTGTGCATAACACTAGTGAAATATCAATAACAACAACAATAATTAATATTATTACTAAGTATAATATATAACTAACATTACTGAGTACTGTGTACTTTAAATGCATGATCAAAGTTTGTTCTTCTTATGAGATAAGTACCAGGAAGTCCCTCATTTTACAAAAGATATAACTGAGGCTCAAAGTGGTCATGTCATTGCCCAAGGTCATTCATCAGAATCTGAACTCCTTCCTGTGTCCAGAACCTGTTTCTTTGCTGGCTAATACTAACTCCTAGTGAACAAAAATGGAAATGCAGGATAAATGAAAGAAATGGTAATGATGCCAATAGTTACTGATTGTCTGGGCCAGGATACAGAGGTCAGGAAGCTGTTTTCTCTCATCTCTCCCTTGGCAATCACATCCATGCCCTTGGCTTTGAGGACCTTCTATATTAACCCACATCTGTCCCCCGGTCTGCAAACTCCCACTCCCAAGATTCTAGTACACACCCCACTTAGATGTCTCATGGACTCCAGAAAGGTAACATGTGCAAAACAGAGCCTTCCTTTTACCCTATAGAATTATCCTTCTCCCACCTCCACAGGCTTTCCAGTCTCATAAATGGCTCAACTACCTAGTCTTCACTGGAGCCAGGAACCTGGGATTCATCCCTGATTCTCTTTTCTCTCTCTCACCATATCCAACGCATCACCAACTTGTGTTTATTTCCACATAAAACTTGTCCCAAATCTATCCACTTCTTGTATCATTTCCATTACCTGAAGGTCTCAGCATAACTATCCCCAGTTTAGATGACTTTTCTTTATTATCC